>JAJOOS010025580.1:0-33413 GCA_029582725.1 Solanum chiquidenum
TTTAATATATATATATATATATATATATATATATATATATATATAATAAATAAAATTATTCATCATTCATTATATATAGGGAAAAAAAAGAAATCTTATATAAACAATATGATCATACGAAAGAAGGTTCGAATGAACACTTTGTAGCCCTTGTATGTGATGCATTTAGAGAGATGGGAGAGGGACCTAGGCGAATTCAGATTTAACCGGATCCATTATCAGTATATACAAAAATTATTAAAATTTCAACAAATATTATAATTTGATCTCGTCTGATTAAATTTAAATTCTGAATTTTCTTGTTGCCACGACACGAGAGAGAGAAGAGGTGTATTCATTATGTAATAAACAGATTTAACAAATTCATCATCATTTTTACACAAAACATAATTTGAACTCATCGAATCAAATTTAAATTTTGAATCTTGTTGTCACCATGAGAGGGGAAGATGCATTATGTAATCAACAAACTTAACGAATTCATCATTATTTTTACACAAAACATAATGTAAAGTTACTAAAATCTAACAAAATATTATAATTAGAACTCATTGAATAAACTCTAAATTCTGAATTTTGTCTGTAAAGTTACTAAAATCTAACAAAATATTATAATTAGAACTCATTGAATAAACTCTAAATTCTGAATTTTGTCACGAAGAGAGTGACACTCATGCACTATGTGTAATCAACAAATTTAACAAATTTCATCATTATTTTTACACAAAATATAATATGAAAGTTACTAAAGTCTAAAAAATATTATAATTAGAACTCATCAAATACAATATAAATTTTGAATCTTGGTCACCACAAGAGAGGTAGATGCACTACGTAATCGACAAATTTAATGAATTTATCATCATTTTTACACAAAACATAATGCGAAAGTTACTAAAATCTCAACAAATATTACAATTAAAACACATATCGAATAAAATTTAAATTCTGAACCATGTCACCATGAGAAGGACAGATGCACAATGAATCAACAAATTTAACGAATTCATCATCATTTTTACACAAAACATAATGCAAAAATTACTAAAATCTCAACAAATATTATAATTAGAACTCATTGGAATAAAATTTAAATTCTAAACCCGATCACCACGAAAAAGACATATGCACTATGTAATCAATAGATATTGAACAAATTTATCATCATTTTTACACAAAACATAATAGGAAAATTACTAAAATCTCAATAAATATTATAATTAGAACACATATTGAATAAAATTTAAATTTTGAATCCGGTCCCCACAAAAAAGACAGATGCACTATGTAATTCAATAGATATTTAACAAATTCATCATCATTTTTACACAAAACATAATGCAAAAATTACTAAAATCTCTACAAATATTATAATTAGAACTCATCTAATAAAATTTAAATTCTGAATCCGGTCACCACGAAAAAAGACAGATGCACTATGTAATCAATAGATATTTAACAAATTCATCATCATTTTTACACAAAACATAATACGAAAATTACTAAAATCTCAACAAATATTATAGATAGAACTTATCGAATAAAATTTAAATTTTGAATCCTACTACAACACGAGAAGAGAGGAAAGATTATACTTACAAGATCAACCTTCTCATTCTTAAGCTCTTCCAATGATAAATTAGCCGCCATGATGATAAATTAAACACTAGAAAAAAGAGGGAGTTTAATACTAACCAATTAATTAAAAAAAGTGAGTTTTGAACAAGGAAGAAGAATCAAGAATGAAAGAGAAATTAATTAGGGAAATAATAATTCTATTATTATTATCACTCTTTGTCTTCTCCCTCATCTAGGCTCACTTTCTTGAAAACACAAATTCCCTCTTTCAAATCAGTCCATATAATATATAGTTATATGTTAATTACTTGTTAATTAATTTGACTACTTTTTTTTATGATCCCTTTAACAAGAGTTTATATCTTTAACACCTTAGGTTAATTTTGAGATAATCCTATAAAAAGGGAGAAGCCATGAGAATTGCTATACATTCTCTCTATTCTTTAAATGTCCTAATATTTTGTTTTACTAATGCTAAAAACATGCAAAACCACACAATATTGAGATTTCTTTTTTCCCTTTTTTTCTCCATCTTGAATATTTTTTTGCTATATTTTATTTTATTTTATGGTTCCGATAGAATTGCAACATTAGTTGAAATAGTATATTAGAGTAAATGAAATAGTAACTTTTTCTCCTTTTGTTTGGGGATTTTTTTTTTTTTATTATTATTATTATTACTTTGGATATAATGAATTCAATGACTGATTTAATCAATCCATATTATCGGCAAAAATAGCTAGGTTATGTTTGAGAAAAAAGATTAGGTAACCATGAATAATATGGATTTAACTTAGATTAGATAACCACGGATAATATAGATATCGATATTATCTTATTTGTTTCTCAATTTTTCATCCATATAAAATATGGACAATCGAATATACGTTTTTATCTAAAAAAAATCAATTAATACTCAATTGATTTCCAACTCGAACGGATAGAACAGATGGTCTAACTATATATTTTTTTATTTTTCATTACTTCCGTGCTCGTGCCTTGCTCATATTTAATTCGACTTTCTAGTGTGACATTAATGTTGAAATGGTATAAATTTGTG
Source organism: Solanum chiquidenum (assembly GCA_029582725.1). Lineage (NCBI taxonomy): Eukaryota > Viridiplantae > Streptophyta > Magnoliopsida > Solanales > Solanaceae > Solanum > Solanum chiquidenum. The sequence goes on from JAJOOS010025580.1 coordinate 2,639, forward strand.
TTGATTTTTATGTTGAGATTATATCCCTACAATCCAAACCAAACGGCCCCTAAGTTCAACATCTCCCAACAATGACAATGTTCAAGTAGATTGTCAAGTGGCAAGCTAATAAAATGTCACTTGACGATTTTAAGAATAATTTTATAAATATTGTTATAAGAATTTGAATTAAAAATATATTAGATTTTAAAAAAGAAAGAATTTTTTTTCATTATTTTAAGAATAAAAATCCATAGTAGAAGAGTTCTAAACGAACTCTTACTTTTAGAACTCTTATTATTTTATAAATTTATCCTTTTTAGATATTATAAATATATTTAATATTCGTTAAATAAATTTAAATTTAAATTTGGGAGTATGGATAATTTCAAATAATACTATTCAATTTAGAAAAGTGAAAAATACTATTTATATTCAATAATAACCTACAAAAATACGTATTTTTAAAAGTCACAGCATAAAAGATCTAGATGGACTCTTACTATTTCATAAGCGTATCCTTCCGTTGTTATAAAATATATTTGATTACATTTGATTTAAATATTAAATAAAGATAGAGATATGATAATAGTAATAATAATAACAACATTAATAATTAAAAAAATAACAAACAATAAAAAAGTAAAGAAGATAAACAGAAAAAAAAAAAGAGGAGAAAACGTTGGAAAAAATATATTAAAATAACAAGGATACGGAAAAAGAGGGAGAAAACGTAAGAAAATAAAATAAAATAACAAGGATAAGGAGGAGTGACAAACTGGTCCTCTTTTTAGTCTATTATTGATAACTAAAATAAAATATTTAGATTAATTATAAAAAAAAAATATGCATTGCATTTTAAAAATAATTAAAAATAAGAAAGAGTAATAAATTGATCTTCTTTTAACAGAAAGATGTGATATTTGAAATTTAAATTTAAATAAAATTTGAGTTGGAATAGAACTCTACTTCTTTACTTCTCCTATATATACTCCTACAAACTTTTCACATATGAATCTTCATTTCTCATTTTTGTTTTTAGAGTTTTTTTTTGTTTTAATGTTTTTATTTTTTTTATTATCTGAAACCTGAGCAACTTATAAATTAAAATTATTGGAGTATTTAAAATAAAATTCAACAGAATCTTTTTTTAAAAATTGTCGTTAAACTCCGGTTGTCCACACAATTACGTGGAGTATATCCTAAACGGCTTGGATTTCACCATGATAGACTTCACTTTTATTTTTTTCAAGTTTTTGGGGTCTCAAAAATGCAAAATGCAAAATGATTATTATCTAAGCTTTCGATTAAGCCCTCTTCCTTCTCCTCAAGTTAGGAAAAAAAGAATGTTGCTAGATTGAACGAACAGTGGTTGAACCTTTCTAACTGACACTCCTTCTCAACCTCTAGCAGTCAAAACTATAAGAAGACGTACTTCGATCTTTCCATCGATAGAAACAATAGGTATTTCGATCTTTCCATCGATAGAAACAGTAGGTATATAACGCATGCAGCTAGTAGGCAATAGGAGGATGTAAGCGCAGCGGGGATATAGGAGGATGTAAGCCCTGGTGGCAGCTGTACTTTGGCGAACTACGTACATACATACTTTTAAAAAAGGGTAAAGCCAACAGACATAAAAATTGGTGCTATTGCAGCTACACTTCCCAATTTGTCAGGTATACTACGAAGAGTGGCATGGATCAATAGGAAATATTAGAGGATCAATCCATAGTACGTTAATTTTTCAAAAAATTATCACCAGAGTACGTTAACTCTGATATCCGAATGTCTATAAATTTGAAAATCTAAATATTCATTCGGACACGATTCCTTGGCCTCAACGTTGAGAAGGCGCAGCTTCAAAATCGTACACATGGAGCACTTCCGTCTCACTAGTATTTTCTACTACCCTTAAAAAGATAGTAATAAGTGTTTAATTTTAGATATAAATAGAATGAATAATGTGTTATGAAGACAGTGATGCACAGGCTTTACTGGTGTCAATGAAGGCCTTTCATCTGTTTTATTGTTCATATGAAAAGAAATCCACAAACCAATTTCCATAGAATGATAAGAAGTTGCATGAGCTTTATACAAATTTAACCAATTGCTGTACACATCCATAATCCAGAATACGTTACAAGTATCACACAACTGCAAATGACAATGCAGTGCTAACACAAGCTTATGTAAAGCTTTACTGATACAAGAGGCAATCACTTTGCCTCAAAACTCTTGGCAATATGCAGAAAATAGAAGTATGGCTGGAATATCTAAGAAAATGTCGCACAAAAGAACTTTAGTTATCGACGCATTGCCAACTCATTTCTACAACACGAAAGATATCCATCCTCTCATAATTTACACCACAGAACTGTGTACTTGTCAATGGAATGTCATGTCAGTTCTACAAATGCATGCATCAAGTACTAGTAGAATACACTATGAAAATAGAAACACCTCTAGCCATGACAAGTTCTGAGAGCTCAATCTGATATAGAACACACACTATAAATTAGCCAATGCCAAATGCTCAGTTAGCACTCATGGATGTCATTCTCACCCTGGTTGGCCTCTCTCAATAATAAAGTTGCAAGTGTGCAGTTCATGTTTATGAATAATTACAGTAACGAACATTATTCTACATGCACATCCCACAGACACTGAAGTGCAGTAATCAGGGTGCCAGTTAATCCAGATCAACAATCCTAACTAGTCAAGATATCTTAGGACTCAAGAGATTCCCACGTCACACTTCTGGTCAAATACACTTTCAACACCACTCAAATGGACTACAAGTACACAATATACTGGAAATAAAAGGCAAAGGATAAAATGCAATATGGCTCTTGATACTAAGTTGACAGTGGCAATATCAAAGGTATCAGTACTGGTGAAATCATGATTCTTACTATGACACGATAGCCGGAAAAGAGGAGAAACACTCGTCTGATATAAGCCTAAAGCACATAACATATATGTTTATAACTCAAATCAACATGGTTTACAACTAACGGCCTATAATAGGCAACACCATACAAGTTTAACTTGCAACTATCACTCCAACAGACAAGGATGACAAGTTGGTGCATCAGTTGATAGTATGATAATACACCAGCTACCAGAGGTGACCCCATAAAAATCCAGACTCCTAAGCAAACTATAGCCCTTTCGATAAAATTTTACATCCACTAGTCTGACTCTATGGTGAGATGTGATAAGAACTAGAAATATTTTTTTGTTTCAATTCTTGTCAATCCAGTGTTGAGCTAAGTGAGAGAAAAGATTCAACTATCAGAAAAACCAAAAGCTAATTACTTCTATGAAACACATCTAATTAACACAAACACTCCCCAGCGAGTGTAAATCAAAAACAGATAACTCAATGCATGAAGTCATTAACAAAATACTACTGTTAACCAACATTAAACAGCTCAAATTAAACAGAACAACTTCATAATCAGTCATTAATATATAAATCTCTTCTGAAATTAAAAACACAATCTGTTTCCTCGCTGAATAAGCTCCTATTGAGCCAGAAAATAAAACATAAACCCAAAGGTTTATCCATAAAAAACTTAAATAAAACACGTTTCTTCCACCTTAAAATCCTAGCTTGGTCCTACGCCAGTGCCTACGCTTAGCATTGTACCTAAAATACAAAAAATGAAACTTCATTAGTAAAAATCAACATAAATCAGAACCAAATTCATATCACAATACTCCATTTAGCAATTAGTGAATATGAATACCTGATTGTGTTATCAGTCCTCATACGGATCCAGTAAGGAATTGGCCTGTTCTGTCTCTGCTTCTTCGCCAACTTCTTCTTAATCATGAATGACTTGTGAGACGGCTAAAAAATTTGAAACTAAATCAGTTAAACCATTTACGAGCTTACAATAAGTACCAATTTTGAATACTTCGAATAGAAACAAACTCACCATTTTTGCTGTTGTTGATTCCCGGCGCTTAAGCTCTGATGCTGATTGAAACCCTAAAGCACGAAATAAAACCCTAGTTTTGGTTCTATATAAAATGTAACACAAGGCCCACTGGGTCGTTATTCTAATTGGGTGGTGCTGATTATAGCAGATGGCCCATTATTAGGCCCAAAAATCTGTGCAAATATATAGTCCTTTAAAAATTAGCCTTTCGAACAACATTAGTCAAGTCTAACACTTATGTTTGTTTTATATATTGTTTCAACCTTACGGACAAAATATTTGACGGTAATAACTTGCAAAATTATAGACAGAGTCTAACATCTTTTCACATTTCTTTTAGTTTGGTCGAAATGTATCTTTAGACTGTAATCTAAAATGTCCATAAGTTGTAACAGAAATAAAAAGTGGTCACACCTAAATTTGTTCATGTAAATATTTCTACGCGTTCAATGCATAAAACTTGGTTCTTATTTATGGTCTGTATCTGTGGAAGTTATTTAAACCTTAGCAGAATTGATGAAGTTATTACTTCACTTCCTTTTAGTTCATGTCATGTGCTGTTCTTAATGTAACTTCCTATTACAAATCCCATCAACTTGCTCCAACTAAAGAACAAGAGTGCAGTGTACAATCATGATAGAACATAAACTAAAAGAAAAAATTTCACAAATCACACCCAAAAGAGACGAGATCAAACAGTCGATTAGCGTTGGCGTTTTGTTGCATACCCTTGCACAAAACGAAATTACAATGCGTTAAACTTGTGATATCAGTATGTAATACAGCAAGTTCCAAGGCAATATAGTGAGTAAGTTACATAGGCAATACTCAAATGCCTAATTTTGACACATTCATGCTGGTACGAAACTCCAGTAGTGAACTTCACCGAAGGGTGAAAGAGGTATCCGACCCTCATCTCTTCTTGAAACCATATTTTTTACGTTCATAAAACAGATCGGTCTTGGCACTACCAAGATTGACTATCTTTGGACAGCCATCCCTATCTTTCTCCTGCTGAGTACATTCCTTGCAATAGTAAGCATCAGAAATACCAACACCACCGCAGATGACACAACGGCCTTGAAAGGATCCATAGTTGCATTCATCACAAACTCGGACAAGTGTGCAAGGACGGACGTACGAATCACAAATCACACACTTCCCGTCACATTTCTCACAAAGTCGACCGATAGCTATTCCTGGCTGCTTCCGGCACATAATCAAATCAGGATGATGCTTGGCCATATTTCTAACAGTAACGTCTTAACCTGGAAAAGAAGAATTAAGCAAGTGTCATTAGCAGACAGCAGAAACGAAGCAAAACAATGAATTTCTAAGATCTATATGATTATGTTTATTGTAGCAGAAAGCATAGTAAAAAATATAAATGGGACAAGAAGTAGAACACAGCAACTAAATCATTCTGATTGATAAAATAATTAAGTTAAAACTTTATCATGTCTGTCAAGAAGCAAAAAATAATAGAATTCTATAAAGAGATAAATATTATCACCCTGGTATCATAACATATCATGTTACCATTTGCTAGGTAGGCCCTACAGATAGAAGGAAAATGAACGAAATAGCATCAGTTACAGAAATGTCCAAAACCGATCATGTCTGCCAAGAAGCAAAAAGAATAGAATACAATAAAACAATGGATATCATCGCCCTAATGTCCAAAACCGATCATGTCTGCCAAGAAGCAAAAAGAATAGAATACAATAAAACAATGGATATCATCGCCCTAATGTCCAAAACCGATCATGTCCGCCAAGAAGCAAAAAGAATAGAATACAATAAAACAATAGATATTATCGCCCTAATGTTAACAAATCCTGCTACCATTTGTGATGGCCTACAGATAAGGAAAATGAAGAAAATAGCATCAGTTACAGAGTTCTCCAAAACATCTTTGATTCCGTCAGCTTTGACACTGCCCAGATGGAGATGAACTCGCTCTATCCCTACCCCTTTAGCTCCTGTACTTTTCTCCTGATAAGGATTTGTTCAAACATTATGGACAATGGTACGGACCGTGGGAAAAATTGAGTTCCACAAAGTATTTTCTTTTATATTTTATATTGTGACGGGGAAGATAAAAGGTGAAGGCAATATTCAATCAACTTTTTGGTTCTTAAATTTAAGATTGTCTCGCCCCATCAACAGGAAAAAAAATTGGAACCTCACGGAGATTTTCCCAAGAGAAATCCTCTTCATTAAAGTAATGCAATTGCTGGTGAGTGGTGACACTATGCACTTTGCAAACACAAACAGCTTTATGCACCTCTAATTATAATTTTCTACACAGAGAGTAACAATGATATCTACATCAACACACAGAAATTGATATGGTTAAACCAGTTGGTTATTTCATGGTTTGTGAACAAACAATCTTTACAAAGACTGAGATAAAAACTTGCAGAGATCTTAGCTTCACTATCCTACTTTTCATTTTATTTATTTTTGAATAGGTAACATTTACTATCCTACATTTCATTTTGCAAGCCGAAATTGATGATTAGCAGAATACCACAACGGTGCAGAAAAGTAAGAAGTTGGAGTGCTTTTGAGTTGTGAACCTACTTCACCTCATTTCATACAGTCAGAATTTTAGTGATGAAACTACTGCGTTCTAGTCCACAGGATAAGAAGTCCATACACTTACTGCACTAGTCTCATTGGTTAAATCTTCTCAATTTTGAACACCTATAAAAGCATCCTCTTGCCCAATTCCTTTTTCCTTGGACAGGCTATAAGAGCCCTTTGCTTGCATATTGCCTAAGAAAATCTTGATCATTATTAAATGTATGCAATCATTGAACTTGAATAAGTTGCTCAATAAAGTGAAGACTGGATTTAGATCCTAACAAAAGGCGATTTCTTCCTATCCATCGAAGTTTTGTAAGCTGAGTTACCTGATATCTATATTAGGCTGGTACGGGCAAACTAGCCAAAACTGTACAACTATCAAGAAGAAAGAAGAAATTCAATCAAACTTTAAGCATTACTAAGTTACTACTCCTATCACTTATCAAGAAACACTCGAGTTCGATATCTAGCAAACACAGTGGTCATCATGTGAATGAATCTATAAGCATCATTCTTTCTTTCTTTGTTAAACTGCTGTATATAAATTAAATGCTTTTACTATTTACAATTGAGGTTAACAGTGATGTCCTTATTTCATAATCAAGTTATTTCTGCTACTGCAACAAAAGCAAATTGGTATAATACTGTGAACTCAATTACTTACATCTAAACCTAAAACTAAAGAAGAGTCAGAGAAAATATTTATTTACAACATAAAACATAACAAAACATAATAAAAATGAAAATTATTTCCCCCCTTCACAAAACAATCTCCTACTATTAAATAGACTAATCCTACCAATACAAAATTAAGTGATTTTCTGAATTCAAACACAATATCAAACAAAAGTAGCTACTAACAACAGTAAACTTTAATCAATACTAATTCGTTCAAATTCCTACACGAAACAACCTCAATATCAAACAAAACACAATTTAAGTAGCTATTAACAACAGCAAAAATTCAACAAAAACGATATTAAGTAATTAGCTAAATTCAAACACAAAACAAACAGAATATCATTATTAAACACGATTCAAGTACTATTAACAAAAGCAAACTTTAACCAATACTAATTCGTTGGATTCCTACTCAAAACAATCTCAATATCAAACAAAACACGGTCAAAATAGCTACTAACAACATCAAAAATTCAACAAAAACGAAATTAAATAATTAGCTGAATTCAAATACATAATAAACGCAATATCAACCAACAAAACATGATTAAACTAGAAATTAATAACAATGTGAAGAGGATGTAACGCAAACCTGAATCGATGAGCGAAGTTTCTGGAACCGAAAGCCGTAGGGGTTTAGCTGCAGAGAAATGACTCGAGGAATATTGAAGATGACTCGAAAAAATGTTGAGGCCGGTGTATATATATAGTATGGGCCAGAGGCGGTGCGGCCCACTCGAGTTTCACAATCCATTTGGGCTATTTCTCATGGGCCTTATTGGGATGATTTGCACAAAATGGAATATAACTTTTTCTTTTTTAAGTAGAAAAAAAATCAGAAGTAGCAAACATAATATGCATGATAAGGCTCTATAGCTATAGTTTCATTTTCTATGGAGACTACGGTTTGTATATTTCTGTTTGTTTGTGTATTTCGCTTGTGAATATACAAATATGGTAAGTATATACAAATTTTGTATTTATATATTAGGAATTTGTCAGAATTATGATTGTTTATTTCGCTTACCAATATACAAATAAGGTAATTTACTATGATTTTTTCATAAAACACATACAAATAGATAGGGTAAGCATATACAAAATTCTGGATTTATACAATTAGGAATCGAATTATACAAATTAGGCAAATAGCAAGAATTAGGAAAATTATAGCCGCAAATTACAATTTTCTTAAACTACAGTACCTAATATATGCTAAATGTTTGTTATTCTGCATAATTTTCCCTTTTAAGTTTGATGGAGAAAAAAAAGAGTGGTAAAATTATATCGATTTCGTTGATATAAGTCATGACAAATTGATATGAATATGTTCAACATAGTGAGTAGGAGTGTACAATTCAAACAATAAAGTCAAACTAAATCGATGATCTAGAAAGAAAAAAAAAATTATGAGTTGATTTGATCGATTTGGCATTGAAAAATAAAATTGATCAATCTTTTTAGTTGATAGAATGATATGACTTAATAGTGGAGTATTATATTTATTTTAGTTGACTAACTGATTTTCTCATAGATCATATTGGATTGTTATGATTTCAAAATTACAAATAAGGAAGTATGTGACATGTAAATCATGCCAAAAATGTATGATTCATGTTAAATATTTAATTTAATTATATTATTGGATTATTCAGACCGTCATGATTTCAAAGATACATAGAAAGAAGAGAAAATTATATTTTCAAATTTCATAGGTGAAAGACTTATTTAAAGAATTATTTTCTTAGAAACCGTGAGTGGATAAATTTATTTAAATAATTATCGTATTTGATTTTTAATATGTATCTGATTTAATGTATCGTGCTCATAAATCATATAAAAAAATTATGCATAATCGTAAAAGACACCAATTTATATTGCAAAAACATATATGTTGAAAGTGTAAAACTATAAATCGAATTTGTTGACTGTAAATTTATTATATACATTTAATTTGTTTATCATAAAGAATATTTACGTATATATATCGTGTCACTTCAAAGATAATTATATTTACAAAAAGTGAGATAACACACAAAACTATATTGCTAATAAAATAATCCAAATTTTACACCTGAAGAATTTTTTGAGTTTCCATATTAAATGGGATTTGTTTCAATCTATCAGTTGTACACATGTCTACAATAATAAAATAAAAAATAAAAGGTACTTGTTGAATTATCAAACAAGATCATTTCAACTGTCATATTATTATTATAAAAATATAATTTAGAACTAGTCTGTTACAGCTAGTACTAGATTTGAATAAATATTAAAAAATTTATTGAGTTTATAGTTTTTTTTCTTTTTCACATGAACATTCATTAAATTCTGTAAACAAAAAAACTATGTAAGAAGCTGCATTAATTACATATTAATTTCAGAAAAATGATGGGTTAAATCACATTCTTGAAACGCGATTTGTAAATTTTATTTCCCAAATATAATTTAAGCTAAGGTCTTTTTTCAGACAGTTTATTATTTTTTTAGTTAAATTAAAAGACATGTAAAACACACCTCACATATATATTTCGCATAATTTTTAAATTCTTGTAAAATTTACACATTTATTAAAAAACTCCCATCAAATTTGTAAATATGTATAAATATTATAGATTAATGTTCATGCTAAAATTGGTTAAATAATAATTTTAACAATTGTTTTCACACTGTCATTCACAACATACCAAGTTATGTCACTAATGAAGATTTAAATATTTTCCTAATAATTACATAATGAGGATTGATTAAGTTAATGTTGATCCTCAAATTAATTGGTGGCACATGGTTGACCAATATGATATTATTAAATTATTTAATTAAAAGTTCATTGTACCATATAGTTTTTTTTAATATTTAAAAATAAAAGTTACTACCTCTAGTGCTTAACCTTTTATGCAACTTTTACTTCGGTAGATTGTTTAGATAAATATTCCTTTAATTAATTTTACTGTCACTAATAACCTCTGGCACAAAATAACAAAAAGCTTTGTCACTAATTTTATTTAATGATAAATTATTCAACCAAAAAAAGGAAAATAATGAATTATAAAGGGCTAGCTATGAAGTATTAAGCAACACGTTAACAATAAATTTTATAACTTAATTTCTATGAAAGAAAAAGTTGTTGCGTACGTTTTTTTATATTAACTTTATTCTTGACAACAAAGAAAAATAAAATAATAGTCGATTTAGATAGATTCAATGTATCTAAGATGTATGCAACATAGACAAGTGAATGATTTTATGCCTTGAAAATTATGAAAATAAATCAATAAGACATTCTATATAAGACCTATCGTCATCTTTTACATAATATTATATTTTGTAACCAAAGAAAAAAAAATAGAACTTATATAGACTGATCGGAAGGAAAATAAAATTAAAATAGTTAACAATACAACCAAAATCATTGAAGGGGGAAATCTAACACTATTCAAAACAAAACTTAATTAATTCGAATCGATCAGTTAAACAAACATAGATTATAATTTGTGATTAACTAATTCGTTTCTACAACAGTTCATAGTTTTATTTTTATCTATAAAGTTATTGTCAAGTATGTTTAGGAAGAGTAATAATTCATATTTTGCGAGATCATTTTAAAAATATTGTGTTGATAGTTTGTGCCTAATTTAATTAACATTTTTAATGAAATTTGAGCACAGAACTAAACTCATTATTTAAGTAAAAGGATATATGGGAAAATTCATCATTCTTGAATTTGGAAAGCTACCAAAAATAACTTTATATGAATTTCTCAATCATAAAACAAAGATACAATCACTAATCACTAAAAGCAGCTATAAAATATTATGTTATATTATATTATTTATATTATATTATTAATGAGAAACATTGGAAACACCTAGAAGCGCAAATTATTAGTTTCATTTTCGAATCATTGACAACCTTAAAATCACCCTCTACTTGACTAACTAAACTTAGATACACCTCATATATGTCATATAACATAGCAAGCATAGTCTCAAACTCTTGCGGGAACATTGGGTTCTTAATAGAAAGTTGAGATAAGTGTTGAAAACAATCCTAAACTTGGCGAGAATTTAGGAATGTATTTCACTCATATTACAAGATCGATGGTGCATTTAAGTTTAATTAATCAAATAAAACTGTCAATAATTCAAATGTAAAGCTAATACTAATTCATATTAAATTTAAAGATGTTTTCCGTACTTCTCCGATTAAATAGAATGAATGAAGAGTCAAATTGTTGTCAATAAAAATCTTCCCATGTGATCATTGTGCTAACAATGTGTGGAAAATGGTTGTAGCATTTCACCCAATATTCAATACTTACAAATTTGATAAATTTATATTTGTGTCAAAAAATATTTTATTGGGACAAAGCATTAATGATTTGGTTCTCAAGGCTTTGAAGTCAAGACTTTTTAACTAGTAGCGACTTAGAGTATTCTTTTCGAGTTGTTTATGGGATAGATTGGGTGGATAATTATGTTAAATAATTTGACTTATCAGATCGATTAGGTGGATAATTATGTTTAACAATATGATTTATAAGATATCGACTTTTAAATATACTAATCTGTTAGTTATCCGATAAAATATTGGTTGGTTCAACGTCAGATTAGTAATTATCGGATGATTGTATATTTGTATTCGCTCAAACATAAGTGATCCCTTCTTTCACTTTCACTCGCTCCCACCAATATATTTAATTTCCCATCAAACAAAATAATTTTTTCAATACTACTTAAGCTAGTAATTCTGTAATTAAATCATAGTAATAAATACATGAAAATTTAAATTTTGAGGATGCATAGATAAGTATTTATTTAACAAATATTCATGTGTACAACAACTTATTATTTCAATACTAAATAGGGCTTTATAGTTAATAATATGTACTTCCTATACTTACTTTAAAAAAAGGAAAAATGATTCGAAATATATCTGAATTTTGATCGAAATTGCTATAACAATACCAAATTTTTAGCAGGACATATTACCCCTGTACTATCTAATAGTATATTTTAAAGGTATATATGTGCCCACATGGACAAGTTAATATTTATAATGATGCAATATTTATGATGTCCACGTGGACAATATTTATGATGTCCATGTGAGCACATATATACCTTTAAAATACACTATTAAATAGTGCAGGGGTAAAAGTTCCTTCCCAAAGTTTGGAATTGTTACAGCAATTTCAATCAAAATTCAAATATATTTCAGACCTCTTTCCCTTAAAAAAAATACAAGTATGATAATTCTTAACGGGTCAACTAATTACCCAATAATTTTTTTGAGTAATTCACTCCGCAACGATAAATCATTAACTAGTATAAAATTTTAATCTATTCACCAACCAATAATTCGATAATTAATACCAATAAACTAATTTTACAATTAATTTATAGTTATGGTTCGATTTTGAAAAATCTTAATTCTTTTATCTATACGTACCATAGAAATTTGTGCTTTTTTTTTCTTTTCTTTTTTCAAAAAGGAAAAATTGCCAATCATTTAATTTCGTTTGTAGACCCCTATTTGCTCATGAAATAATAATGTTGTAACTAATTCATGGGTGACTACTCATATAATTAATTGATCAATTAATTTGTTAATTAACGTGAAGTCAATTCCTTAAAAAGTTGCAAAAAATAAAACCTTAAATCACGCAAATCAAAGAAACTAATGAAATGAAAGTTGTAAAACACAACTACAAAAGGAAAATATCATTAGCATTCAAGTACTAAATCATTATTATTAATTAGAAAATATTTCTTCATGAATTTCCCATTCTGTTAAAGTTTTAGTACTTTTTTAGATTTAAAAAAAAGTCCTAAAATATAACTTTATTGTATAAATCATACATTTTCAAGTCAACCATCTCACTTTCTATTGTTCTTTGATTGTGTTTTTACTTTGCAATGTTTCTAGATTAGATAAATCCAAGTAAGATCCAAAAAAAAACTTAAGCACATAATCAATTAAATAAGATTTTTTTTCTTAATTTTTCATCCCTAGTCAGAGGTCGATTAAATTTGAATTTGCGTAAAAAAGATCTTATATTAAAGATAAAGCGATATCTAACAAAAATGTCTGAAGTCTAACTAAATTTCAATTCACACCTCACACTCAAAAATCCATCATTAATACCTTGTTTGGATGGTTGTTACCCATGGTATTGTATTGTAATATAAAATATCATATTCGTTTTGATTGTTACTTGTTATTTAATAATCTTATTTTATTTATCACCTTGCCTTAATATAGTAGTTCTACTTGTACTATAGTAGTTAAACTTGTACTAACGACAAATAATGATACAATCTCTCCAAACGTCAATTCATTAAAACAATAAAATACGATATATTATAACAATTCTATATTTATCCTACTTTTCTGGTAGAGTTATCATTTAATTGTTGACGTGTAACATTATGTAACAACAAATAATGATACAATTTATCCAAACGTTATATTCATTTAAACAATTCAATACAATACGATACGTTATGGACGGAGTGTAAGAGGTAAAGTGGTCAAGATTAGTTTGGACACTGAATATCCAAAATGGAAGGCTAAGATTTCTTGAAATGTGAATAATGTAGATGAAGATGAGTCACATGTGATAATTTCTAAAAAGCCTACAAAAAGCTCAGTTCCAAATAAGCATGCTTCTGGTTCCCATATATGAGTTAAAAAAAGAGAGTAAAGTTGAAAAAAAAAGCTTCACAGAAGACTAAAATATATATTCACTCAACTGGCAACTGCATAAAACATAATAGGCTAATAGCTATATGTCCATATATAACATTAGCACAAATGGAAAAAAAAATCATTTTTTTATTATTACCAATGTCTTTTTGTGATAAGAAGAGAGTATAGGGGGGTGGGGGTGGGTAGAAAAAAGCAAAAGACAGACAAAGAGAAAAAGTTGAGGTCTTGATGGTGAAGAAGAGTTTAGGGGGTGGGGTTGTGTTGTTATGACTTAAAAAAAGTTGTATGATTTGGTGTATTGTTGAGTTGAAAACCATTCACTTTGTTTTGGCCAATCACCATCATTACTTACTATAACTCCAAGTTCCAATCTTGTCTCTTTTTTTCGTTTCTTTTATCTCTTTCTCTCTAAAGATCTCTTCTTTTTGTTTTTCTTCTTGTTGTTTATCAGTTGTTTGATTTATTCAGAGTGTTATCTTATCTGGGGTTTTCAGAAAGATTCTTGAAAAGTGACCCTTTTGTGGTTTTGTGCTAAAGTTGTAGTCTTTTTCTTTAGATTCTATTTGGGTGGTCTTTTTTTTCTTGTGGGGTTGTTTAATTTGTGGTTCTTGAAATGACTGTGGAGGAAATTAGAGGAAATATGGGTGGTGAAAGGGAAAACTATGATAATTTTCCAGTTGGTATGAGGGTTCTTGCTGTTGATGATGACCCAATTTGTTTGAAGTTGTTGGATGGACTACTTAGGAAATGCCAGTATCACGGTATTTATGCTTTTTTCTATGTTTTTGCTTAAAGATTTCATTTTTTTTGGTTTATCAATTTAGAGTAGTTGGTAAATTTATTGAATTGATTCAGTTTGATGCTATTTGCAATTTCTGCTGTTTGGGAAGTTGTTTTCTGTTCCATTCTGAAAAAAAATCATAACTTTGTTCTGATTTAGACTTTTATAAGGAGAAGTTTAGATCTTCAACTCCCAGAAAAAAAAAGGTTTAGAATTTGTTTTTCATAGTTCCAAGATTTTTCATGTTTCTCAATTGCTGTTAATTTGCTTTTTCTCTTCATGCATGGTTCATGTTCCCTTTAAATTGGATTGTTGCTTTTCAACAATGAAAGTCAACAACAACAACATACGGTGTAATTCCACAAGTGGGATCTGGGAGGTAGAGTGGACGCATACCTTACTCCTACCTCGTGGAAGCATAGAGGCTGTTTCGGAAAGACCCCGTGGTTTTTTCAACAATGGAAGTCATAAATAAAAAAAGGAATCTTGAAGTTCTTTTGATTTGATTTTGGCTTTTTCAACTTGACTGTGTAGTTGAGCTTAAATGGATAGCTGTCTCCAACTTGTTTGGGATTGAGGCGCAGTTGTTGTTGTGTACAACTTAACTATGGAGTATAGTCAAGTCGAAATTCTCCATTTTGTACTCTCGTTTTGGATAGTCTGGTTTGAAGCCTAGTTTTCTCTGAGATTTTCATGACAGCTTTGGTGTGTGAGTGTGTGAGTGTGTGTGTGTGCGTATGTAAAACTTATTTTTCAGTTCTATTTAGTTCAGTATGGTGATTATATGATGTGAACTTAAATGAATAAGTGAGATTCATATAGCCGACCCCAACTTGTTTGGGACTGAGGTGTAGTTTTTGTCGTTATTCATGACATCTTTGGAGTTCAACTATGTGTACCATTGTAAATTTATGTGGAGATTTGGAACTTCCTAACTTGATGTCCTTCATTTATTTTCGGTTCTTTCCATCTGACTGAAATGTTTTTGTTTCCCAATCAAAATGTAAATTGCATTTTCTGAAAATGGTCTGTTGTTTCACAGTAACTACGACGAGTCAGGCAAGAACGGCGTTGAAGATGTTGAGGGAAAACAAAGATAGATTTGACTTGGTGATCAGTGATGTCCACATGCCTGATATGGATGGCTTTAAACTTCTGGAGCTTGTTGGTCTCGAGATGGATCTTCCTGTCATAAGTATAAATACCTTCATTTATCTTAATTGTTTATCTGTCCTTGCTGTTCTTTTCCCTTGGCTGCCGTTAGATAAAATATTCTTGCATCATGAATTGAAGATCTTTTTTGCTTATATCAAATATATCCGTTAAAGTTTGTTTCGTTTCTTGACCATTGACCTTTTCTTGTCCAGTGTTGTCAGCAAACAGTGATAGCAAACTTGTAATGAAGGGAATAACTCACGGTGCTTGTGACTATTTGGTGAAACCTGTCCGGCTTGAGGAGCTAAAGAATATATGGCAACATGTAATAAGGAGAAAGAAAGTTGAGCCTAAGAAGCAAAACAAGTCTGATGATCAAGACAAGGCTCACCAGGGAGGCGGAGAAGGTGAAAGAGGATCGCAGCTTTCAGGTAATGCAGATCAAAACGGGAAGGTTAACAAGAAAAGGAAGGATGAAGAATATGAAAGCGATGAAAATGGAAATGACGATGAAGATCCTGGAACTCAGAAGAAACCTCGTGTTGTTTGGGCTATAGAGCTTCACAAGAAGTTTGTTACAGCAGTTCATCAGTTAGGCCTTGAAAGTGAGTTTTTTAGCATTAATGCGGTTATCTTAGATTTTTCGCCTATTTTTATTATGTATGTTCCCCTGTTAATGGACTTTTTTCTCAATAACGTTTCTGATGCAGAAGCTGTGCCTAAGAGGATTCTTGATCTGATGAATGTTGAAGGACTTACAAGAGAGAATGTGGCGAGCCATCTCCAGGCATTATTCTCTCTTTGTTCTTTATAATTCCCTATGTTTGCATTTGAGTCCCGTTTCTTTATATTTTACAAAATTAGGGGTTTTTGGCTAGACCTTTTTTGAGATGTGAAAATGGATGAGGTGAATGTTAAAAGAATGTACCAAGAATAGGAAGAATCATAAACCAGCTACATCTTAGGAAAATTAAATTTCTTGCTATGTTTACACAAATGTTTTTTAGCTCATTCGAACATTTTATGTTTAAATATGCATGTGGATATATAATGAAGGGAAACAATACATATCTTAAGCTAGATTATTTCCTCCAATATTGTCTTAACGATTACAAAGGTTTCCATATCTGTTTTGATATGCTTTTCCTTGAGCCGAGGGTCTATCGGAAATAGCCTCTCTACCTCCCAAGGTTGGGGTAAGGTCTGCTTATTCTCTACCCTCCTCAAACTCCACTTGTGGGATCAGGTTTGTTGTTGTTACAAAGGTGTTGCAGGAGTTGTCTGTGCTTTGGCCTTCGTGTCCTGTACTTTTTGGTAAAAGCACAAAGGTATAAATTTTTAATTCGTCTTTCGTTCTGTGCCACAGAAGTATAGGCTCTTCTTGAAAAGGATCAATGCGGCAGATGCCCAGCAAGCCAACTTGGCTGCCGCTGCATTAGGGGGTAAAGATTCTGCGTACATGCGAATGGGTTCACTGGACGGGCTTGGTGGTTTTCGAACGTTGGCTGGATCAGGAAGGTTTGGTCAGGCTAGCTTATCATCATCATATGCATCAGGAGGCATGCTTGGCAGACTAAATAGTCCTTCTGGTGTAAGCCTTCGCAATCTAGCATCTTCACCTATGCTCCAACCTAATCATGGTCAAAATTTGAGTAACAACTCCATCAATGCCTTGATGAAATTTAATGCAAATGTTCCACCTGCAAGCCAGAATGCTAATTTGTTCCAAGGGATTCCTGCATCGTTGGAGCTTGATCAACTGCAGCAGAGTAAGTGTGCCACACACATAGGAGAGTTGAATCCTTTGGACGAGTCAGGGCTGCATACAACGGCCAGTACATTCTCAAACTCTAGGTTGGTTGGTAGCGCAAACAGCTCTATGCCCAATGTATCAAATAATCCTATTTTGCTTCAAGTGAATTCCCAGCAACCACTGACGGGGACGGGATTTGGAAATCAGACTTCTCTCAACATAGCCTCTTTTAGCTCTGAGGCCTTCAATACTGGTGTAAGTGGTTCTTCCAATTTTCTGGACCATGATAGATATAATGAGAATTGGCAAACTTCTCTCCAGCCTCTGAAGTTCCAGTCAACCTCCTTTCCGTTAAATGAACCTTTCAGCAACAGCCATTTGCCTCAAGACAGAGTACGAGACAATGATACTTCAACTGGCCCTCTTTTGCAGAACAACCCTGTTGATTTTTCAACCTCCGCCATAGTTTCCGTACCTTTCGAGGCTTCAAGAGGAGAAACACAATGCCGTGAAAGTTTAGGGGGTGCTGTTCAGATTATGAACCAAGCAACCTGCCAACGGTGGCCAGATCAGAACCAACATTATTCCCACAATTCAAACAATATTTTTGGTAACATGAGCTCTCAAGTTTCTAGCAATGGTGGAATGGCCTCTTTAACTCATCCTATGGACCAAAACAATGATATGTTCTGCACAAGGGTGGAGACTTCTTTGACCGGCAGATCAAATGGAGGTTCTTCAATGCACATACACAATCGTGAAAGTGAAAAATTAACTCATGACTCGAGGACAAAGACAAATGAAGACTACCTCTTTCAGACAACAAAGCAACAAGTTGGTTTTCTTCCTCAGGGCTATGGCTCCCTTGATGATCTTATGGGTGAAATGAAACGGGTAAGCAAACCTCTTTTGGTCTGTCTTATTTATGAAGTTTTTATTCTGAAGTTTAGTCATAGATTCAAACGAGGTGTGCGCAAGCTGGCCTAGGCACCACACCCTTTGTTTTAAAAAAAAAAAAGAATTTCAAGACCTGAATAGCAGCTGAGCGTACTACTATTTTTAAATACTTGACCTAAGTCCGCGGTCTCTGGTGTGGTGATAGATCAGATAAGCTTTCTTGAGGAAAGGATGCTTACTTAACTTGGTGGTCTTTTTAGTGTAGATAAATATCTGTTTATAGTTTTTTTTCCAAAAAATATATCTGTTTGTATGACATTGAGAGTGATTTAAGTTATACCTGTATTACCTTGTAACCAACACCGAAAGAGATCTATAGAGGGTTACAAACCACCCTGCACACTCTCTACCGCCACTACAAAAGAGGAGTAAAAACCACCATTAAATGGCATTGTCGGTTGTCTTCTACTGTGGCAACTTGGACTTGGAGCACCGTTTATTGCCAGAGTTAGTTAATCACTCGAGGAACTTATGTCTTGGATGCAAACTAGCGAGGTTTATTGTCTCCACATATTTATGAGTCAACTTATAGGAATTCTCCATAAAATCGACCTTTAATAATGAAAAGTAACTTAACAAGCTACTAGCAGTTCGAACTATGTCTTCTAGGGTGTGCTCTAGAGGCAATTTCTGCTTTCATGAGGGAAGACGAAAGCATTTCCACTAAGCAGAATTATGTTTTCGAGCTTCACTGTGCCTGTCTGAGAAATAGTTTATATGGTCTACTGATGAAATATGTTTATACTAATAAAAGAAGACGAAAATGAGTTACAGGTAGGTCTGATCCTAATGTTTCTTTTAGTTTGTATGAATCGATCAATATCAACACCTAATGCATCTATTGATGCCTTCAACTTTTAAAAGCTCATTGTTTTATGCATCTCTTTTCAGTTGAATAATTCTCTGTTAGATTCATCTTCTTAGTTTGTTAGTCCCCTTTGCTTTTACAAGCACGGATTTTGAATACTCTCGGTTATTTCTTCTCAAAGATTAACGGTCATTATTATGTCGGTTTGCTGTGGATTGATTTCTCAAATGGTCACTCAACTCGTTTGTTGCTGTCTAACTATGTTGCTAAAACTCTCAAAAAATGTTGTCACAACCGTGTTGGATCCTCCAAAATGCACTTTTGGAAGATCCGACAAGCACCCATTGACATCTTCGAAGAGTTTGAGCAACATAGCTTAGACATTGGCGTGTTAACGTACTAAATGATTTTGTTTGAAAAAACGCAGGATCAAGATGGAGCCATGTTAGAAGGAGGAGAATTCGGATTTGATGCTTATTCACTTGGTTCAGGTTTATGAGGTTTTTGTAACTAGCAAGTTAGGAAGGAGAGGATCTAGTGATATAGCAAAATTTTATTTGCTCATTTAAGAGTCTCTTAACAATATATGCATACTATGCCTTCTTTTTCATTGTTCTTTTCCCGTCCGGGAACGTTGTTATCGATCGTAGAAAACTCTTAAATGCTAATTACTTGTTACTTTTAAAGGGCCGGGTTCTGTGAGTTCAATTGAATCATTTGCATTCGTCTCCAACTCTGTATATATATATGCGGATTCTTTTGAAATGTACACATATATAGTGCAACTTATGAGTTAATATCATGTGAGTCGATGACCCACGTATAAGATATTAAACTGGTAAGAACATATACTACACTTTATTTTAGCCAAAAGCAGAGAACGGAATGCTTTGTAAAGCCCAGCCTACAGCCCAACTTTTTTATACTAGTCCCCCTGCTATCGTAGTTTCCTTCTCATTTACTCCCTCCGCCCGTCGCTTTTCGTCAAATAAATGTATTGTTGACAGTAAATTTTTCATACGTCTTTTAAATATTATGAATTGTCAATTATTATGACTTATAGTACTTTTTATGTAATTTATAAATATATATATTTCATTTCAAAAATTTTAAAGATTCCATGTGTAAATTACTAGTCAAACATAAATTGTTTGACTCTCGAAAAATGAAAAGTGTCACATAAATTGGGACAGAGGGAGTATTTATTTGTTTTAAATTGGGGGTAGGGTAGGAGAAATGAGGAGGAGATTACAATGCTACGAACCTTTACTAACAAAATGAGAGTTCAGATAGCTAACCAACTGAACTACTAAGATATGAGAACCGCCTAGCTTTATACAAAGAGGAAAAATTGTAAAGCAAAATTTATACCAAAATAAGGGAAGGACAATGTAGTATCGTTTCTTCAAAAAGATAAAGCATAAGATATACATATTAATTTGGCTTCAACGGATAATTAAGCATTTCAACTCTTTTTACTGTATCTTGTGGGCACATAACGTTGATGTGACATAAATTTAATAAGTACGTAGATGATTATTTTCTAAGTTTTGGAGTGTTCAACTAATATAATGGAACGAGTTGAGGTGTTTAGAGGTTAGTTAACAGTTGAAATCAAGTTCAAGTGTTTATTTTATGTATTATGCCAAAAAATAATTACAAATACGTGCATTACTTTTCTGAAAAATAATGTAAGACAAGTTCGTGTTTGTCATACTATTTTTGTTACTTGTTATTTTCTGTGCTCCAATTATCGCATTATTATTTGATTTTTGTTATTGCTTCTTGTTTTTTATCCTTCTAAATGTTATGTTATGCTTTTCCTGTTATTTGTTATGTCCTTTTTCCTTATGTATTTTCTTTGATGTACATTAGTCGAGTCGAGAGTTTTTTCAAAACAATCTCTAAAATTTCTACCTCCACGAGGTAAGAACATGGAATAGACCTGCTAATAGTTCGTAATTTACTAATATTCTGATTCTTTTTCATTCATAAGAATTTTGTTGAATCTTGTCCACTATTCTCTTTTAAAACATGAAATTGGAAATTTGTGAACTCTATTCGAAATAACAAGATGAAAACATTTTGCTATCAACCATTATGAAAATTGGAAAGATAAATTGATCCATAAAACTTTTTAACCAAGATCAAGAAGCAAAGATATAATAACCATCATGTTAAGCAAATGAACAAAATAATCCAATTTTAGAAATAGGTATTTCGTCTTTATCAAAATATTGAGCAAATGTTCCACAGACACGAAGAATCAGTGGTCAAATTCAAATATAACGAAACAGAAGGAGATAAATAACGTTGAAGTAAAGTTAGAGAAAACGCGACAAACACTTGAACAGTTGGGAGGAAGAAAAGAAGATAAGTTCATCCATAAATCTTGTTAAGCCAATACACAAAGATATAACAACAATGTTGAACGAATAAGCCACAGATCAAGGGCTTGAACTTGCGAATACTGATGAAAATGTAGAAAAAGACAACAAAGTTTACGCAACCAACTAAAGAACAACAACAATATTGAACTAGAGTTAGAGAAAACGCAATAAGCACATATGCAAAAAGGTAGATAACCATAGCATATAGATCCCATATAGTTACTTAATACATGGAAATAAACAAACCTATCTTAACATAATATGTTAAGCAAAAGCTTCAGTCTAATTGATAGTGTTAAACAAAAGCTTCATAACTACGATTAACTTCAGTCCTAATAGATAGTTAGATCAGGAGATAGCCGATAGGAATAATCAAAGAGGACTGCACCAAGTCACCTTAAAGGTGATGCCAGGGATTTTTTTAGTTTTCTGCGGTCCTCCTGGAGCAAGATTCTACTTGCTTCAATGCCATACAAGGTCGCATAAGGTGGGGAGCGAATGCAAGCTGGAGGATTCAACCAGAGATCCCTGCGAAAACAGAGCAAAAAATCACAATAAACATTAAACCTTGTTTGAATGGTTGTTAACCAGTTCCAATTTAGTGGTTCAAATCTGATTTCTGGCACATGATTAATTTGTTTGTATGGTTCTCTCTTCCCTAGAATTAATTGTTATCTTTACATAATAATGGATTCAACGATATGATACGATAAAATCCAAACGAGCATTGTACAGTACACAATAACAATTATACAAACAAAATAACTAGAAAAAAAAACTCGAAAAGAGAGGTACGATTCGCTGCATCCGAAGCTGTGGAGGTCATGGAGGCTCTGAAACATAAACAAAATTGAATAGAAAATCAGTTACAGAAATCAGTGATTAAAAACAAAACAAAATAGAGTATAATCACCTCTTTGGGATGCAGAGTGTTTTTGCGAGACACTTTCAAAGGCCGACGAGCTTTAACAATCTCATCCTAAGTTTTAAAAAGGGGGAAAAATTCAGATTAAAATTGAAGAAGAACTCTATATCAGAGATGAAATCGAAAAAAACGAAGAAAACCTGTTGATTCTCCGTCTTCTGCTTCTTATCAATGTGATGTTCTTCATTCTGTTCCTGCTTCTCCTTCTCCATCTCCATCGATGCCCTTTCCATTTCTATTGTGCCTTTTGTTGTAAAGTGGAGACGAAACAAAATAAAAAAAAAAAACCTTGGAATAGGTTGGGCCGAGGTATAAAGTATAATAATTTTAAGATAAAATGTAGAATTATTTTAATTTATCAGGAATTTTCATAATTAACAAATATTAAGATTCCTTAACTTCAGTTTCACTCATTATAATTTATAGCTACACTTTGGTTTTTCTATGCATTTGTATTCGTTGTATTTTTTTGTGGATTTCAGAGGAAAAAAAATATAAATAGAAATTAATTTGATCAAAATGAATATATATTTGGAGGAGAAAGATAAGCAAGATTGAGAGAGGCGAGCAAGATCGAGAGGGGGAGAAGAGAGGCGAGTGAGATCGAGATCGAGAGAGGGACGAGGAGTATGAATGCATATTGTATTCATTGTATCACAAATACAATTGATACATAATACAAATATAGTTGATACAAAATGCATATATGCGCATCCATTTTATGAATTAACATGTGTATTCATTTATCTTAAGCACATGAATTTTCTTCATCTTCTTCTCCTTTTCCCCCTTATTTGGTGTGTAGAATTATAACGTTTTCTTGCCTTGTTCATCAGTGTTATGAAAAGTCTTAAATATTCAACAAGTATAATAGTTTATGTATCGTAATTTCTACATAACTAGTAATTGCATAACTAATATCTGCACAATAAATTCCTGTATAGTAATACCTACATAATTAATACCTGCATAACTCTAACTAGTAACCAAACAACCCCTAAATAGTTAGATTACGAGATAACCGATAGAAATAATCAAAGTTAACATAGCAAAGTTTAAAATTTTTTGTAGGTACACATATACATAATGCCAAACATGGATAAAACGGTATAAAAGTGTGATTTAGCTAATGATTCAAGATCAAAAGAATAACTGGAACAAGGGTATCAAACTTCTTAGAAATGATTTTATAACATTTGATTACATATCATTGAATGATTTACTTGTACACCTGAAAGATAGCTCATAAAATAACGAAAATAGTTGGATAATTAGTTTATATATATGAATCCTTTTTGTCTGAAAGCATATAGAAAAATGACACTGTTAATTTATCGATTTCACTTTAAATTTGGTAAACTAGAGGATTGAAAATTTATGTGTTACTAGTTCAAATTTGAATTGGGAATAGTCGAGATACCCTAGTTGAGGATTGAAGTCATCATGTCACTTGTTCAAATCTAATTCCTAACACATGATTAATTTGTATGGATCTCTTTTCTCTAGAGTTAATTTCTAATATTAATGACAGTAGAACATTATTTGATATTTCACAAAATATTTAGAAAATTTTATTATTTCCTTATATGATGATGACATCGGTCATCACGAAGGTAGTAACATCTTCTTTTCAAAGTTTCAAGTTTTTAGTTAATTGACTGTAGAACATTATTTGATATTTTAGAATTTTGTATTAAACTATTTAAAATTTATTATCTACTAATAAGATTTATGAGAACAAGAACCAATGTATTGTATTGGAATAAATAATTGATATTTATTAACTTGAAAGAATATTTTTCAAGTTATATATTAAGATGTTGACTCTTTGCATATATAAGTATAAACTATAAACACGTAGAAATAATTATTTATATAACAAAAACAAAGATTTTAGGGCTATTCACTCTTGGGAGCGTGAAGCATGTCTCATCCTTGGTAGACTATGATTTGAGTTTCAAATTTATCCGTATATTCACAAAATATTAAAAATTATGATAAGAAATTATATAATTTCAGACATTTCAAATAAATTCAATGTTAATGTTAGTGAAAGACGAGAGTATATACATTGTATTATTTAGGAAGAACGTCGTGTTTGTTGTTGGATATTTTGAGGATAGTCTTGAGAATCAAAGTAATAAATATACTTTATCACGAAAAAAAAGGTACGTCGTTTATTACTTTGATCTAAATCTCCTTTTATTTGTCTGATAATATATTCTAACTAGTTTATCTTTCAGGTGTATTATGCTCGAGTGTGCACATTCAATCCAAATGATGACTGATCATCTAGTGACACTATGAGTCCCGGAATGCTTTACTTCATAATTCATTTTAGGAATAGGATTCGAGATCTATCTCATTCTTATCAGGTATATTTCTCAATAACACAAACACTAATCTAGTTCAATAATAATATGTAATTATATATATGTTACTAACTTTTTTTGTTTTTTTAAAAAATCTTACAGATACTGATAGAGTTGAAAGTAAATACTCCAACTCACTTCAATGCGGATATTATCAAGTCTTTGTTGAAGAGGTTTCTGCCTTGCCCTAGTAGTAGCCAGTACACTGTTTTTTATTTGACCTGCTATAACTTTTCTTGTTATTTTAAATTTTGTGTTAGAAATGTTTTATTTTTAATCCTGTATTGTTGACTTTTTAAGCAAATTAAAAAA
Source organism: Solanum chiquidenum (assembly GCA_029582725.1). Lineage (NCBI taxonomy): Eukaryota > Viridiplantae > Streptophyta > Magnoliopsida > Solanales > Solanaceae > Solanum > Solanum chiquidenum. The sequence continues at coordinate 28,005 of JAJOOS010025580.1, forward strand.
TTATTATAAGAGTTAGTTTGATCTTTTTTGTATTTTAGTCCTTTGTATTTTTATTTTCACGTCTTACCTCCCACAAAATAAAATAAAATATACCATCTTACATTTACAACCAAACCCGGGAAAAGCCATGTTGAATTTTACCTAGGTTATAAAATAAAAAATCGAATAATGTATCTTTTTTATAAAAAATAAATATCTAAATGCTCATACTTCATATTGAACGACCCTTAGGTTTTAGTTCAATTCATGGGTTTAACTAGACTTCGATTTGGTAATTCGATATTTTCAAAATAAGTTCCGTTAATTTGATAATGGATAATTGAAAGTAGATATCCAATACAAGTTTAGTCTTGTAAATCAAACTTAGGTCGGATAAATTTTCATACGATATATTTTGACAAAATATGTTCATAGGGCCGATAAACTTCAGTACGATAAATTTCAATTCGATTCAAATTGCTGAATTCTACCAAACACGTACAATGAACCGTGCATCCAAATGTCTAATCCAACAAACATATGGTCCCCTATATCCTTTAATGCTTCAACACAGAGTTATCAATACCAACAATTGATGTGAAATCCCAGTTTGTTTGTATCCAAGAAACTTCGCGTCAAAGAAAACGTAGTTAATAACCTGTCGTGCAAGCCACACTGGGCCCGATATGCCAAAAGCGCGAGAAACACCATACTTTCCTTTCCTTTTTTCGCCCCCATGTAGCCGGAGGGGAACACAGGGACATAAAAAAGGGGGAATTATCAAAACTTGTTCACAACATTTCACAGAGGATTCAAATACAAACCACACACTTTCAAAACTATCAACTTTACATAGTTTCATAGGAAAAAGACTTGTAAAAACATAAGCTTTAAACATGTAGGATTTAACACACTAAAGTAAAGACTTGGATAGTTTTCTTTTTTGGCCATTGTACTGTTTTTGCCTATTTTCCAAGGATTGATTTGATCCACCAAATGCCTTTGGTGTCCGCGGGGCTATCTTCACTCTCTGGTGGGGAATCAGATTGTGGCGTCTTGTGGAGCTTACTCACGTCGTAGCCTTCTTCTTTAGCCTTCTCAACAAGCTGGTTGTAAATCTCATCATCAAGACATGTTCGCCTACTTAATATCTGCCAACAAAATACGTTTTGTTAAGCCGGAAAACAAGAATCCGTTGGAAAAAACATGCAAAAACACTAGGTGATTTTTTTCGACTTGTCCAAGCCTTGGTGGACAGAGATACCCGGTACTATGCTAGTGGGAGGTGCCTGCAAACTTGGCCGAGACAACACAGTTGAATAAAAAAAAATGCACATCTGATAGCCTAACAAACAGAAGGAATGAAATAATATGGAGTCTGTGTAACTAAATATACTACTGACTTATTTAGTTTACATGGAACAAACGTTCAGGAATTGGATATGGAAGGATGATCCTAATGTTCTATTAGTAAACAATATTCGTTTCAATACGAAGAGGAAGGGAAAGGTAGGCAAATATGGGTTTCCACAAAATCTAATCAGCAGAGCATTAATGAAACGTACAGATTCTTAGAAAGCAAAAGCTTCAAATGGTATCTAATGGGATGAACATGCTCAATGCGAGGATCATTCACGAAATTTAACATAAACAGCAAACTGAGATGCCACAAATTATAAATAGTCTCATGCAAATAAGGTATAACAGGCTTGAAAGAACTAAAAGTATCAAAGACTTGATATAACTCTTCAAGAAAGTTACAAGTGAGAGCAACATAACAATGACAGAAAAACTAGCATGTTGATAGACTCGGTCACTGGACATGATTTCACATCTAAAAGGGTTGCCCGATGCACAAAGCTTTCAGTCTTCATGTAAGGTCTGGGGAAGGGATACAACCCAAGGGTGTGTGATGTACATAGCCTAACCCATCGATCACACCGAAAAAACTTTACAGTTATTTCAAGGCTCACCTTCATCATGATTTCACATCTATGTACTAAAAACTCATCCATTTCAAAGACTACACACATCCTTAATTTAAAACCACAAGATTCAAAAACCTCCCTTTGTTCCTTAAACTTCATACTCAATCAAACTAAGACACTTAAAAATTGGCACCGAGGGAGACATAACTAATCTATCCAACACCTAATACGCAAAAGTAGTCTTGAACTTCTACACTAAAAATCCTGACTCCGCCTCTCTCTACCAACTAAAAACTCATCCAATTTTCATATAAAATGGTAAAAGACAATAACTTTAAATGATAACAAAGAAACTTACCAATAAATACTTCATACTAGGCTGACCATCTATCTATGTACATAAAAAAAATCAAAAAATTATCTTATACATTTATAGTGAATACCATCCTGCCCCCTGATCACAAGAAGACAACTTTACCGTCGTTCCAAGGCTACCATAACTCATCCATTTGTTTTACAACAATGACAAAGACAGCAACTTCGAATGTCAAAAGTTAGAAACAGGGAACTTACCCATAGATACTTCCTGCTAGGCTGACTATCTATCTATGTACATAAAAAAATCAAAAAATTATCTTAATACATTTATAGTGAACACCATCCTGCCCCCTGATCACAAGAAGACAACTTAACCGTCGTTCCAAGGCTACCATAACTCATCCATTTGTTTTACAACAATGACAAAGACAACAACTTTGAATGTCAAAAGTTAGAAACAGGGAACTTACCCATAGATACCTCCTGCTAGGCTGACCATCTATCTATGTACATAAAAAATTCAAAAAATTATTTTACACATATATAGTGAACACCATCCTGCCCCCTGATCACAAGACAACAGCTTTACCATCGTTCCAAGGCTACCATTACTCATCCATTTTTCAATAACAAATGACAAAGACAACAATTTTGAATGTCAAAAGTTAGAATAAGGGAACTTACCCATAGATACTTCCTACTAGGCTGACCATCTATCAATGTACATAAAAAAATCAAAAAAATATCTTATACATATACAGTTAACACCATCCTGCTCCCCCTGATCACAAGACGACAACTTTACCGCCATTCCAAGGCTACCATAACTCATCCATTGTTCAATAACAAATGGCAAAGACAACAACTTTGAATGTCAAAAGTTATGAAAAAGGGAACTTACCCATAAATACCTCCTGCTAGGCTGACCAATCAAAGCATACTGATAATCCTCATCAATATACAAAACCCAATAATCACCAGTTACAGGAATAATAGGCAAAAATGGTGGAACATAAAACCTGACTTTCAATTTTGCCTCATCACTATTAGGATCAGCCTTATAAGCAGTTCCTTCAATAAACCCTCTTTTGCCATTACACCATGTCTCATTCAGCACATGTACAGTGCCATCTGAGTTCAATGTGTAAGTAGCCCTTGTGTCCACTCCATCTTTAGGCTGAAATCTTGATGGGAATGAAGCAATTTCATACCATCTACCCATATACCTCTTTAAATCAAGATTCTTTACCACTTCCATTACTTTTGTAGCCATTTGTTTTGAAGTTTTAACAAATGGGGTTATCAAGATTTGGGAGATTTTTGATAAAAATGGAATCTTTATATTGGAGAATTTCCTTTGATTTTAGGATTTTGGTTTCTAGAGAGTGTGAATGTGTATATATATACAAGAGAAATTCATGTTATGGGATGGACGTGGATGTTTAAGGACCTTACATTTTTGAAGTATTTTTTTGGGAACTTCCTTTAACAATTAACCAATTTATTTTTCGAGTGTTTCATATTAATTGATCATCTTATTAATAATAGTTGTCTCATATTATCTCCGTTTACTTTTAATTGTTATAATTTCCTCTTTTAGAGTCAAACGATAAGTACTTTGACTAACATTTTACGATGTATTTTTTCATCATATTGATTTGCAAAAATTACAATTTATAGTACTTTCCGTATAATTTTTGAATATCTAAATTTTTTGTTTAAAATATCGAATTAATGTAATCTAATTTCACTTTAAAAATTAGTCAAATTGACTTTCGAAAAGCACAACATGACAATTAAAAATGGACAAAGAGAGTATTAATTATTCACTTTACTAAATCAAGAAAATATTAATTACATTTTTCTTATAAGTATTACTCTTGCAATTAATTCTTTTTGAAAGTGTTCACATTTGTTTGTAAAATTCTAAGAAGTTTTTTTAAGGAGTGAATTATTAATATTGTATTCTTATTTATGATTTTTTAATATGCGTTTAAAAAGAAAAATGATCAATTAATATAGAATGGAGGGACTATATATATTACGTATTCAAATTCGTTTGAACGAAACAAGATATATCCAATTCATTAGTTATTGTTCATATTTAGTTCCTTTATTTCGGAAGCCGTTTCTATTTTTATATCTCTTTTTCCTATCGCGAAAGTATGTTTTTAGGTATCGAAAACTTGGATACGCTAACGAGTGGGACTTATTTTGAAGTAATTGTTTGAATTTCTCGGCATGTATCACACACCTCACTATCATGATATCTATATTCAACTGTGCTTGTGAATTTTATCAACATTTTGCTTGTATTACCTTACTCATAGGATAATTATATATACAATTTATATAAGTTAAAAATTCATAAATATATTGTCAGTGTATTAACTTATATCTTTTCTTTTGATAGATTAAGGTAACATGTATAAACTAATTATGATTTAATGATAAAAATGAATATGTAAGTATATGTCATGTATTTAGCAATTCATTACGATCCCTTTTAGAAAAGCCGGAAATAACTCCTCTACCTTATAAATCTGCATCTTCACTAAAGGTGTTTCAGTGAAGTAGACGAACGAGAAAGTATTAGAAGAGAGCTTTTTTTTATAGAGAAAAATTACACAAGCTAGTTTTTACTTCAATTTTAATTTATTCGTCTTACTTTCCTTTGTAATATGTTTCAAAAGAATGTCTCTCCTATTTTAGCAACTTTTTATTCCAAGATTAAAAGACATTCTAGTACATTCCACATACCTCAACTTTAAGACCATAAAATTCAAAAATCTTCTTTACATTTTAAAACTCCAAGTCAAGTCAAAATTTGACAAATAAATTGAAACGAGAGAGTATATATAACAGACTATCAAATGCAAATAGAGTTTGATGTACGATATTCCATATTTGATGCTACAATTAAAAGAGGATAAAAATGAAAAAATTGGCGTCAGAGCACAAAATTTGTCAACAGAAATATTGTTCATATTAATAAACATTCTTGGGTAAGAAAAATACAACCATGGTGCATTTGATAGCAAATGCTAACATTAAGAATAAAGCATTAGCTCAGAACTTCAGTGGCCAAGAATCAGAGAATTGCATCATTGAGGTCCATGCAAAGTAGGGAAGCTGAGGCAATGTGATACACGGACGTTATGGCCCCTGGCAATGCTCAGCGACA
>JAJOOS010025581.1:0-23099 GCA_029582725.1 Solanum chiquidenum
ATCTAAATAATTAGACCCATTTAATTTAGAATCTGTAATTTTGGATAATGCTGGAACAATTTCAGTCACAGCAGATTTATCCTCAGCCATTTCAACTAATGTTTAGCCAAGAAATTGATCGAGAAGAACAAAGGATCAAAAAATCTGCCACCAAACTGGTCAATAAGAGCAATAGATCGACACTAGAACTGACCAAAGCAGTCACAGAAGCAGCGTAGATGTAATCTGCCAAACCCAAGAAGTCGAAACCTTTTCCCAAGATGGTAGGAAAAGTTCAAAAAAAAAAAATCTGAATCAAGATCTTGAGCCCTAGTGGCTGTGATACCATGTAATTCAACAGAACATCTTATTTTATATATAAAAGCATTACATGTATATATACACTAGCAAGAAGCTATACCAAAGGTAAGAGAATATCCTACAGATCTCTCCTATGATTCTTACAGATTTCTCCTATGATACTGCTAACTATATTAGGTAATAGAATATTTACAACATTCTGTCACAGATACAATAACTAGTTGGTGTATCCACCTTTCACTTTGCATAATTTAGTTGGACCTCTATCTTCAACATACTTTCTAGGCCTTATATGTCTATGTCGAGATAACAATGCATAAGTTTTTTTTTTTTTTGAAACTAATAATGCATAAGTTTGTCGATAGGCATTTTTGCCTTTTTCATTTTGATGGTAAACAGGTAAAGATGCATTTATTCAGGTTGATCACCTAAAGTACCTTTATTTGATTCAAGTCTTCATGTTTATATCAAGCATATATCATAGTTTTCCACTTTGGAGCTTGTCAATTCTCATGAGCCTCTGCAAGAAACCTCAGATCCAGAGGCATTAAACCTCCTAGTCCCATCCCTACTTACATGTTCTCTGCCCATACACTTCTATAGTGAATTGGTATTTCACCAATGTCTTTGTTTACCAATTAATATTCTACAATCACCAGAATTGGATGCATAGCCCAACAACCATCTGAGCACTTATGATAGTATGTGGTAGATTCCTTTGGTAGAAAAGAACAATCAACCCTCCCACCTCAAGTGACATAATGACAAGTTGTTACCATATTCAACAGGACAAATTGAACTCCTAAGAAGCTAAATTCAAATTCAGAACTCATGAGCATGTTGTCGAGTGATATGGACCTGCCTACAACATCTCAGTTGGGAAAGTTATTGATAAAAGTATTCAATTGTCAAGTGGCTAAAATCTACCAAACTGAATAGATGCCTCTAGGTAAGCGCTGCTTATGAAATGCACACCTAGACATACAAGACAACTTAATAGCATAGAACAAACAGTTCTCATACAGTAATGAGCTCTGTAAAGAGGTGATTTGCAGGATTGATCAGCTTCAAACACAATAAAACCTATTATCTTTTAGCGTTACAATTATCTATCTATAGTTCTCATGAGACGGTCTAAATTATGTTCGAGGACACTCTTTTCCTTTCACTAAGAAGATTCTAAAGAGAAGGAAAGCAAACAGAAACCAACTAACTCTTACAAATATAGCTGACCTGCACCAAAGCATGTACAAAGAGGGAATACAAAGTGCTCAAAGTCAAGTAAGCAAACTTACGACTTTGTCATGGATATTAACCCTTGCAGAACATTGGAAGTGCCTCCCAGGATTGGAAGCAAAGCAAACAGAAGACCTACAGCACAATCCTGAAAGAACGAGAAAGTACCTGGAATTTAGTCAACACGTTCCTGTTCTTTGAGCCAAGGAAGAGTATGAAGTTAACTATGATCCATTCTTATGTGGTGATATCTTCTGGGTGAAAAATTAATAGCTCCACCGAGCTCCAGTGGTTTGATGTTTAGTGAGTGTTATTCTTGTGATGATGAAATAGTGGTGAGACTATTTTCCTTCTGTGACTTGAACTGGCCACGTGCCATTTAGACTTCTTTTCAATAAAATAATATTCAACTAGAACTTCCAAATAGTAGATATCAATTAAGTGCGGAATAATAACTCAAAGAGGTCTCAATCTGTGAGATCTTGCAAATGGTAAAGAAAGAAGGATGTGCAGGAGATGAATCAGAAGAAAAAGCACCTGCAAAATAAGAGTGCCAATTGTAACCTGGCCATGAAGTGCATTTGTACTATTCTTTTCCATCAAAAACTTCAACACCTACGGCAAGGAAAAGAGTCAGTTACCATCAGAGACTCCAGAGTCCACAATACCTTAAAAGAGATAGAAAGGATGTGGACAAGCTTACCACAGCTGTAGAAGACATTGACAGAAATGCTCCAACAAATACACCCTCTGAAGGTTTACCGCCACACAACTACAAAATCATCAAGTTGCACAAGTTTATATTGCTACAAACGGGAAAAACCTTTGGCAAACAGTAAACATAAAAGGTGAGACACAGTACTGGTCTGGAGCAACTTTCTCCTAATCTTACAAGTACAGGTGTCAAAATAATTAAGAAGCAAGTGCCAGTCACCTAAGCGTATACATCTTAATGCTCAACAATTTATTCAGCTGACCTACTAAGCATAAAATGAGGTAAAGCGGAAAACTTCTACATTTTAATTGACTGTATTGGATACATTTTCTGTTACTAAAATGCAGAATGCAACTTAAATTTCACTAGTTCTGTTATAAAACAGAATCAAAATTTTCCACATTTAAAAAAATAACCAACAGCGTTCACCCTCGTAAGATAAATACAGCATTTGATGTTTTTTTTTTATTATCACATTCATTTTAGAGGCTGAAACTAAGTTGCTGGCCATTGTTCAAATAGGGAAGGGGATTCACAAATATGTTCAAGAAACAGTTTATTTCACATAAGATACATGTGCCAGCTAGTGATTTCACAACTTGTTGATCAAATGCACTAAGTTGCACATGAAATGCATTCCCTGCATGGCAACGCATCACATTCAAAGCATATGCTTATTGATCATGTGACAACGTGTAGTTCACAGGCTTAAAGGAAGTTCATCTGAAGACTAACACTGTTATTAGGTAATGCTGGACCTCAAAGGTCCGACGTACCGCAAGATTAGTGTCATCAAAATGTGAATGTTAAGGTAGATGTGCACTTATACAAAGTTAAACAAGATCTAAAAGGAGAAAATAGAATACTGAGAGGATAAAAGTGAGAATGTTGTTTGATAGGAATAATCGCACCCTACCTAGACCTCCAAATGAACTGGCCCAATGTTAAATGGGGACAACGTAGACCTAAAATCACATTGAAGGAAGTTATCTCAAAACACTGCAATCTCTCAAAATCCCGGCAGACTTGGCGGAAAAAACAAAACATGATAGAAGTAAAAAGTCCACATATGCAATATTGGCAAATTGGGACCAAGACTTGGTCATGACGTAGATTTACATGAGGTTCAATGTTTGCTAGAGTCTCTTTAGTTTCTTTAGAGATATGAATGTCACAAAAAATATAGAGAGCGGTTAGCGTAGAACCCCAAGTATTGAAATGAAATGGTAAATAGAGCAAAATGGATAGTGAGGATTCAAATAGCTGGTAAGCTAGATGGGGATTAAGGCATATCTTCTTGTTGTTGATGATAAAGAGGGTTGGTCATGCTGATTAAGATCCAATAATGTAAGATCAAAGCAGTACAAGGAGATACCACATCGACCCACATCCCACCCCCTCTCTACTCAGGCACCAAACTTCACAGTCCTTCTGATACAATACATATTAAACACTATGTTTTCTAATAAGATTACCCAGTAACTGTGATCAATGCATAGCAATAAAGCGACCACTAGAATAATAAGAAATGGTGCACCCATATTCACAGAAAAAGCAGACCACATAAAACAAGAAAATTTTAGACCTACCGAGGCTGTAATTCCGCATAGACATATAAAAAGAAGAACTTGAAGTAAGCCTCCAAGAACTGCAACAGCTCGAACAACACGGAGCTAGATAATACACAAAAATCAGAGTCAACCCACAGTTTATATAACATAAATCAATAATGGTTGCACTGTTTTATCAAGAAAATGAAAATCAAATATGTAATGTTTCTTTCTATTTAGCGAACCTTTGTGGTTGAGAACTCCAGCCCCAAAGCAAAAAGAAGAAAAATTACACCGAACTGAGCCACTGTCTCAACCTATAAGCAGAGACAGGTTGAAAGTGACATAAAACTTGATAAATGAATTCAAAGCTAAGAAGAAAACTACACTAAGTTGATTACTGCAGATAACTTTTATCAATTCGGTTCCAAAGATCATTGAATTGTTCTTAATTGCAATTATAGAAACCACCAAGCTGAAAAGTTCTTCGGAAATAGCGAGTCTCCATCATTTTCCATTTTCCAATCATTAAGAACCCATATAATCTGATTAAGCTGACAAAATTGAGATGCTCACTTAAACAGGCCCAAACTTGTGAAAACAGTTTTTTTTCACATTTCTTATCAAGTACTACAACAAGCTCAGCTAGAACCTTCGAACTATAGGAAAGAACAACTCCACTGTATTAGGAAAAGAAAAAACAAATAATAAGATCCTTTTTGTCAAAGCTACATACTTGCACCATTTCACTGACAACATTAAAACCTCCAGGTCCAACAACAGATCCTGCTAGTAAGTATCCAGTTATAACCTGAGGAATATAAATTAAGAATTAGGAATTTGAATGCCTTGCAACTACAAAAGAAGAACACTATTGTGCAATTTGGAATGAAGAAATATCGGTCATTTTGATTATCAGTAATGAAGAAAAACACAGTAAAAGATAGTGATCCAACCGGCTGACCCGCACAAGCAAAGGCAATTCCACCACATGTTGCAGAAACAATGACCACTACTAGATCTGATATCAACCTACGCATTACACATGTCAAGCAACAGTGAGCCATACAAATGCTTGTCAGCTTCCATACAAATGTAGAAAGCTTACCTCAAGTCTAACTGTAATACCGGATACTTGGACTTGAAATTAGATATGATAAAGACATTGTCCTGAATACACAAAATATCAAGCATTACATTCCAAGTATATGGATCTTCATTTTCAAAAATCATAACCATCAAACAACTCATGCACAGAAGCAAACAAAACTAAAAGTTTACCTTTCTATCTATTAATGTTGGTGTTTCTTCTGCTCCATGGTCATTATCAAGTTTAAAAACATGATGAAGCTGAAAGGATCTATAAAGTAATTGTACAAAATATAAAAATCATGAATCAAGAAGGAGTTGAATACTGTAGAAAGTTAATTTGTGAAAATGTACGAAGTATGTACTTGTCCTCTTTCTTTGTGTCATTTTTCTTGGGCTTAACTCTAGCCACAGTCTCCAACACCGCCTGAAAAAGAAATAGATAAAACATTGAAGCGACACATATTCAAACAGCTATAAGCGAGAAAGGAGTATCAGTACAATAGTATAATAGTTATGAAAGAGAAACACCAATCAGAATGTCAGTCATGGTATAAGCCCTATTCAAATATATATCAGCATATTACTAGCCAATGGGTGAACTCGAAATACGTGACAAGTTTAAAACCAGTAACAAACCTCAGCAGAATAAACAGAAGAATGAAACTTATATACCTGAGAGTAAACAATGGAAAATACACCATTCAGTTGTTACAAGTTGAAAGGTAAGTAACTAGTTTTATTCTTCAGAACCAACTGAACTAACAGAAATAAGTGATGAAGAATAAAAGTAAGGCCAACTCCCAAATACTTACTAGTGAAGAAAATGATAGGAAGGTATTAAAGACAAATTACGAGTTTGTGTGTTCTTTTGTTTGTTGAGACATTATGATGCTTTACTTACATATCATGTATAAATCTACTCCCTTGTCATTGGAAATACTTCAACCTTCTTTTTTGATGACTTTGGTGTCCCGTGATCTGGGGTGTATTTACGCATCCAAGCACGATATTTTACCCATAATTTAGCTAAGTTTTGAGTATAAGCTCCCATATATCCATGTGTTTTCTGTATAATTGTTGTGATGAGCTAATATATATGATTAGATCGATTTCAAGCTTAAAAAAGCGAGGATTGACCCAAAAGATGGATTACTACTCAAAACAAAGCATCCCAGGCTAAAATGCAGCCAAGCTAAGCTGAAGAAGGTGGTCTGCGATGCGGGGCATGCACCTCATGTCGGCCTCCACATTGCGCCTGAGTGAAATTAAGATTCAGCAACTGAAAGTTCTTGCGATGGACATGCGATACACTGAAAAGCAGATGGAGTCCGCAATGGCCCTCGTGGCGCAGGCCTCCTGCTCGGTGATGGGGTCTGCACCGCACATCTATATTATGCGGAACCAGAGTTGACAAAGTCAAAGCAGAGTCCGACTGGGATTGAGATTTTCTTTCCACTACTATAAATAGATCACAAGGACAATGTGCTTAACGTTACGCATTATCAATAGAAAATAGGTTTTATTATTTCTTAGTTTTAGTTATTGCTTTCGTAGAAGATTACTGTGGTACGAACAAGATACTCTTGCAAGAGCTGCATTAATCAAAGGTTTTTCTTTTCATGTTAATGTTCTTTAGCTATTACAATTGCTTTTATTATTTGCAACTACTTATGAGTAGCTAAATCTCATAACTCGCACTATGGAATCTAGAATTGGAATAAGGATAATAGATTCTTCACACTAAAATCTTTGCATGAAGGTGTGATTATTGTGCATTGAGATTCTTTCGTAATGATTCTTTCTAATGGTTGCAAACATTAAAAACTCGCATGTAGTCTAACTTTCTTGACAAAAGAAGTTAAGATTAGGAAAAAGAATCATTAACAGGGATTTAGCGCTACCAACTCCCATCTAATAGCTTAAGCTAGAGATAGAATAGCTAACTTGAGGCATATGATGATGAACAAATAATTCGACACTCAAGTGCCGAAAGAACTTAAGGTGAAATTCTTCTGATTCCATCGAGAGACTTTAGAAGATAAATAGACTTGTCAGTTTTGCACAATGAATACACCTGAATGAGTTGATAGTGGATACTGTCTCTTTGAATTCCGATATCTAGAAACAATAACTCTAGTTTGTCTTTAATTCGATATAAACAATGTAGTTAATTTAATTAAAAATTCCCCATATGAAATAGTAGTCATTAGATTGGATTTCAATAGCAAATTGTAAGTTTTTTCACCACACTCATGGGATTCGACCTTAACCTAGTTGGGTTACTATATTTTGACAGCTACTGCTTTATTCCCATTTGAGGATGTAATTTGGCAGACATCACCCACCGAGTAGCTCATCCTCTCACCAGTATACCGAATAACTCTACCACAACAGTTAGGTAGTTTAGAACAAGTCACCTTCTTTAATGGAATAATTACACACAGCGATTCAAATGGAACTTATAACAATCACTATATAGAATATAATTCAGTAAGAAGAGGTGGAGAGATAATGTAAGATATGCACACCTGCTGCTCGGCCACACTATTATTGAAGCTGCCCGCATCATTAACTGCCAATTAAATAGGAAAAATATATGCTCAATCAGTTAGTAGCTGATCTTTTTCTACTTTACCAATCTTCCAAAATTACATCTGATAACTACAAAAGCAGATCTTCATACATATTATTTACTATTTGACTAGATATAGCAATTAATGGAACTATATACTAGGTCGCATTAACAAATAAGGTATCTGAAAGCAGAAAACCTCAAGAAGAAGTCATATAAATTCTTCAGTCTTGAGAAACTTTGATTAGATTATTGATTTATTAGAAAACACAGTTTTAACGCATATCTCCAGTTGCCAATTCAACAGTGACAATTCGCAAAACGCTCTGAGCAAAAACTAAAACGAAGTTATAGTAACTATGAGAAATTCAGATCTAGAACATAAACCTTCATCCTTATCATTTTCAGTGAACTCTTTTTCAAGTGCTCGATCGATCATATCAGCAAAACTGTCCTCTTTAGGCCTACTCCGAGGTCCACTGCTGGATTCACTACCATTTCGAGTTCCATTACTACCTCCACTAAGCAGCTGATCTGATTCTGGAAGCGCAAATGCAAATGCCAAAGCTAGACAGAGCAGCAATACTGTAATTGCTGAAACAGTAGAGAACTTCACAAACAAGGATTGCAACGGGGAGGATGATCTCCTCCGAGTAGTCATTGCACTGCGACGACGGCGACGGCAACAGCGCCGTCGGAAAGCAGTGGATTAAGAGTAGTGTTTGGGTGTCGGTTTGTCAGTTTCTACAGGGTGTACGTACAACAACAAACTCTACTCGGTAGCAGAAGTAAGTAAGTTGATAGTACTATACTACACTATTTTATTTATATTTATTATATATACAACACACACTGACACACCATACTGTGTGTTGAAATGCAAGAGAAGAGGGACATTGATTCAACTTTAACAAAATAGTCAGTTGGAGGATAAGTTAAAAAGTAACCATGGTTAGATTTTAACTAGACAGTTGAATTACTGGACAAATATGAAAGATGATTATTTAAGGCTTAATGAGGATGATTAAGACAGTTGGGGGGATGTTTTCACGTGACCATGTGTAGGATGTAGAGCCCCTCAAATTTATAAACCAAATTCTACTTAAACACTAAACTTTGATTTATTTAAATTTTAAATTAATACTATAGATGAATAAAAAATAAATTAAATATTAATATAATATTAAGATGATGATTTAAATATAATTAGAAATATCAAGTAAAATAAATTAAAAATTATTTCACAAATCAAATCACTACGTACAAAAAACTTATCACAAAAAAACAAAAAATAGATAAATAAATAAATATAAGAGATTTATTGATAAATATGTATATATGACAGATATATTTGGTTTTGAAATAAATAATTTTCTGCTTCTATTTCTACTTTAGTTTAATAAGCAGAAACTTTTAGCACAGTTTTATTGATTAGTGAAACACCTTGTTTTTCCAAAATAAATGTTTTTTACTCAAAACTAGTGTTTTTGACTTCTCAACAGTAAAGTCAAATAGACTCTAATAGACCGTTAAATTATGATTTACTTAAATTAGATATCTGAATATATGATAAAGTGTTTTTATTAGATATTTTTTATTTAATCAAAATAAAAGAAATAAATATGTAGGATTAGTAGTCCTACCGATGAACTTTAATGAAATTTATTATTTTATTAAATAATATTATATACAAATATTATTAAAATAATGTTTACTACACATACTAAATGAAAAGGTAATAAGAAGAAATTCATTTATTTCTATGAAAACCAATTGTTCACCCGCAGCTGCATGCTAGGGTTTCATTGTCAAATTAGGTGAAGGTTCACTGCATACATTAAATTTATTGAAGAAGCTTACTAATTAATATGAGATGAAGATTCTATTGACACATTAAAAGTTACACCTAACTACTCTCATTTAGGTGAACATAATTTGTATAATGGGTGCTAATTAATCCAACAATTGACCAAATAAGGTAAAACACTTGTGTCCATGTCCCCAAGAGATGCAACATTTATTGTTTCTATTTTTGAAGGTATAGACTAAGGTCAATTTGTTATGCTCAATCATCTAATACTACTAATAATTATAATATATGACAAACTAACAAAAGACAGTGAACATAGGTTTATATTCGCATCATTACTAGCTTAAATCATGGCTTAACTGTCTAGGGCTGTTATTTAACTACTACATTTTTGTTTTGCATCTCATTCAAATGACACTAGTTATATTAGGTTTTCACTTTTCTTCATTTCACAAATTAATAGATATAAAGTGTGATACTTAAATTCACTAACTTGTGAGATAAAATGAAGTCTCACTTAACTAGTATTAATTATGTGACACATATAATATTTTATTTTTTTAATCTACCAACTTTTGAATTTCGTTGACCACCCTCGTGATCTTTTTAATGCAAAAACTGAAGCAAATTCATATACTCTAATAGACTAGGATAGAGTTGATTCGACTATAAATTCAGTAATCAAAGTAATGACTTGAGATCTCTCCCCTAATCTTTTTAACCCAAAAACTAAAGCAACATTCATATAATCCAGTAGAGTCGGCTCGACCATAAGTTCACTAAAGTAGGCTAAACTATCTAATTAGACATACATCCATATCATATCTACTAATCCAATCTATACTTTTAAATAATTACTTATTATCCCACTATTTTTTAATTGGGTATCAGATTTAGAGTCAAACTATACATCACTCTTCAAAAATAGCCTAAATTAGAATTACCCACTTAATTATTTCCATAATTTACTCCTCCACTCTAAATCAAACTGTCCTCTCTCCTAATCCATCCCTTCCAACATTTTGACTCTAAGATTCTTATGGTAACAACAGTTATGGCCAGCAAATTTTAGTCCATCAACACCATGGCTAATAGAATATAACACCCGGAAAACTAGTAAGTTAAACTAGAGACTTATACGTGAGAGTTCTAGGGCTTGACGTGAGGGTTAGAGTCGTAGAAATGACCTCTCGTACTTAGAATGAAGGGTTTAGGGGTTAAATGTCAAGGAACGACTCCCCAAACCACCCCAAATCTGCCAAAAAACAGTGACCCACGATGGGGACTTACGCTCCGTGGGTCCACCCACACCTCGTGGGGGAGGGTCATGGGTCAAGGCCTGCAAACCATATTCCAGTAACTCACCCACGATTGACCAGCATGGATCGTGGATGGACCCATGGCCCGTCAGCTTGGTCTCGTGGGTTGGAGACAGTGTGGTCTTAAGTCGGTTTAAGTTGGAGGGTTAGGGAACTTTCTAGAAGTAATTACGTATTAAGTGGTGTCATTTTATTAGTAATTAGACCACCTATATAAAGCTATTAGACCCTTAATTAAGTGATTCCAAATCATTATTTTCAATTGAGCAACTTTCACATATAGCAAACACAAAATTCATATTTGTATGCTATAGCAAAGTTTGCATAATTGCGCTTCATAGAAAACATAAATATGTATATTTCGCTATACATATACAAAAGAAAGCAGTTGTATAATCTGCTTTGGTATACATATACAAAAAGATCAATTGTATAAAGTGAGAGAGGCGAGTGAGCGAGCGAGATATGGGAGAGTGGCGAGCGAGATCTGGGAGAGGGGAGAGAGGGGAACGAAAATATATGTATATATACAATTTTCACGCATTTTATACATTTGCGTTTTTGTATAAAGTGAGAGAGTGAGATCCGGAGAGTGGCGAACGAGATCTGGGAGAGGGGAGAGAGGGGAACGAAAATATATGTATATATACAATTTTCTCTCGCTTTATACAAACACAAACGCATTTTATACAATTTGCGTTTTTTGTATAAAGTGAAAGAGGCGAGTGAGAGAGCGAGATCTGCGAGGGTGGCGAGCGAGATCTGCGAGAGGGGAGAGAGGGGAACAAATATATATGTATATATACAATGTTCTCTCGCTTTATACAAACACAAACGCACTTTATACACTTGCGTTTGTATAAAAAATGAGAGAGGCGAGGGAGAGAACGAGAGTGGCGAGCAAGATTCACCAGGAGAGAGGTGAAATAACAACAGTTTGCTATGTGATACAATTAAATCAAACTATATTTATAGCATTTAATTTGAATTAATAGTTTGTTATTATATACAATTTTTCCTTTTCAATTCACCAAAGAGACCCAATTCCCTTTAAGCAATTCTCTCTCTAGGAAGCAAAGACGAAGAAGAGAAGCAAGTTAGGGCAAATTCCTCCATTGTTGCAAGCATTGTGATGGCTTTATAATGAAGGTATGATAGCTTATTCTTCCATCCATGGGGCCCCTAGATTTCTCCAATTGTGAAGATGAACCCCAATTCTAGTTAGGGTTTCTTCCTATATTGTGGGTAGTGTTGAGTATGAATCCAATTGAGTGGATAGTACTTGGGCAGTGTTGAGTATGAATCCAATTGAGTGGATAGAATTGATGTTTTGAGTAGTAATTGTTTAAGAATAGAAACATGTAGTCATGAATTGAATTAGATTAAAGTATATATGATGAATCATGACTAGTAAAGCTTGAAGTTGAACCTTTATGATGATATATGACTAGAATTGCTTAAGAATGAAGCATTAGAATGTCTTGTAATCAACGATTCTAACAGTTGTCAAAATAATAAGTTGTTGTTGATACTTATCAAAAGACGCTTATAAATAAAGATATTTATAGAGATATAGCACTGATATTAGACCTCGTAAGTGGTTATGAATGCAACATGATGAAGCTACTAGACAGAGCACTTGATTCACCACCCAAGTCTTCCATCATAGAGCCTCATCAGTTGGAATCGAAACTATCACATCTCAAATATGCATTTTTAGTGGATGAAAACACTCAACCGATTATCCTACAACAGAGTTCTTTAGATGGAAAAGTTAATTTTCACTCAAGGTGCTCAAGAATCGAGTGACCGCAATTTAATGGAAAATATCGAATATTCATATTATCAATCCAACTTTATGCATGCACAAGATACTAATGAAGTAAAACTATAAATCAAATATTGAGTATTCCCAATCATGACAAAAATTGATAAGAAAAAAGTAATTAAATAATTAAACGTCAAAATGGTATATTTAATCTCAGATAAGCAGTGGGCAAGTCCATTCTAGTGGTACCTAAAGAAAGGAGTAATGAAAGTGATTGCAATTTTTTTTTTTAAAAGAAGATTTATTTCATCACGCACTATCCCAAATTGATGAATTTGCATAGACCATAAAAAGCTAAATGCAACAATAAGAAAGGATCACTATACTATATCATTTATTGATCAAGTACTAGACAGATTATCTAGATAAGAGTATCATATTTTTCTTGAATGATTATAAAGGCTACAAACAGATTGACATTGCTTTAGAAAATCACATTTACTTATTTATATAGGATGTATTTTTTCATATGCATGCCCTTCAACTTATGCAATGCACCTGCCACATTTTAAAGATGCGTGATGACAATATTATTGTAGAGATGGTGGAGAAGTGCTCATGGATACTTTTTTATTTACAGAAATTTGATTATGATATGTTTGCAGAACTTAGACAAGTTGTTGGAGCAATGCAAAAAGAATAATTTAATGCTCAACTAAAATAGATGTCACTGTTTGGTAAAGAAAGATATTGTAATTAAATTTCGGGCCTATTGTAATTAAAAATGCATATGAGTTTGGCAAAGTGTCTACCGCTTACCACCCACAAATGAATAGGCAAGTGCTAGTAATACGATCATGTTCCTTGTAATTGTATCATCCAGTTTTATTCACACTCTTGCCCATTCATTTACCTTGAACAACAAATGCAATAGTAATATCATTTTCTTGCTTGAAAGCATTGTATGTGACAACACAATATCTTCACAAAGTAATTCCCTAAAACAAACATACAAGAAAGGAGATGGATCGTTCATCAAATTAAAGCAAACAATTTCAAATATAAATTCATCAAAAGCCTCATGAACTGTATGAATTGTAACGAGAGATTCAACAGGTATTTTGGCATAAACAATATCTGTAATTCCAACATATAAATTCTAAAAAAGAACAACTTGAACAAAAAAACCTCCTTGAGAGTAGTGAACAATTTCATACTCTAATTGAAAGCGTCTTGCATTATTGTCTTAATTGTAAACCTTTTGTAAATAATCTAATATGGCCTTAGCTATCATGTACCACATGAAATTAAGAACGATAAGAGGTTTAACTAAATCTAATATCTATATCATCATCGAGTATCTTTAATCTTTCATTCACTTAACTTTGTAGGATCACTCGGAGCAGAATCACTTCCGTCTATATGGCTTCACAATTCTTTTCAAATGATAAATAATTATAATCATAATTAAAATTAAAATTTCCTTAAAGAATATTTCATTCTAGTGAAACGAATATTGAAGAATTCAAACTAATGTAAAGTCATGCTTTTGAATAGCTGTAAAAACTAGAAGCACTGTGACTCAAGAAAATCATAAGATAACCAAGATCAAAATCTCTAGGGGTTTAGGGACTGATTGTTCACCAACCGTCAACAAAATTAAACTTTTCAACAATTTTTTAAAAAAAGAATCACATATGGACTCTACGAAACACGATAACCAACCAAAGACTCTAAAACCATATCAAATTTCTAATAGCGTCTCTCAAATTGATAGTCTAGTCATTAAGTAAAAAAAATTTTCATATCTCCAAATCTATTATTCTATCATAATTGTTGTTCTCTTTATACTACATCAAATCTCTATAATTTACACGTGTATACAACAATATTATAATTACATTAATATATACCATTAATCACTATTATTTCATTATTTGTGAGCTATCAATCACGCTAACAGCTGCTTCAAGGGGAAATGATGACCCTGATAAGGAAATGGTTTTATGTCTATTTCCATTTTCCATTGGAGGGAACATTTCCTTTTGAATAAGAGATGGTGCATTTGAAGCCATATAGACCAACATAAATGAAGTCTCTGGATATATGACTTAACATCAAATGGGCAGCTGAAAACATGATATAGGACTTCAGGAGGAACAACAAGAACTTGATTGTAAATAATCAATATAAGCACAATAAGCGCACAGGGTTCAATCTATTGCCAAGATTGAGACATAAATTTGAATTCTGCTCCTTCCTGCATTACAATCCATGATAGCAGAGACCATATTCTGATGTATTGATGATTTCAAGCTACATGAGTTGCTTCATACATGAACTAGCACTTGCACAATTTACATTCTTGGCTAAAAGCAATAAGCCACACAAGTTTTAACAAGTTCTTTCTTGCTTTTCCCATCTCTAGCAACCCAATAGCATATGATACAAGCGGGAAATTATTCTCTTTCCATACAACACAAATGAGCAATCTCGACTTAAACACACAGGTCAAATTCAGGCCTTTTGAAGTAGCTATGCAAGGACATTCACCTACAATGCTTGTCCAGTTAGTAAGCTAGCTCTTCATATCTATCAGGGATTTATTAGAGAGATTTACGATGGAATCAGCAATAACTTTGGCACTGGATTTCATGTAACCGCCTGAAAATGTAATTAAAAAGATCAGTTACAGGTAACATATGGCACAAGTCCACCAAAATGATTAAGCAAGGTGCAATAGAGAATAAGAGATGGTTTGACCTGATGTGAGCATGATGAGGGGGATGTTTCTCTCTCGAGCAAACCTGAAAACTTTTTCATCCCTACTAGCAATGCCATCAGGACTGATCTGCACGGCCATATAGGTAATTAACAATGACAGTACACACAAAAGATTTGGCATAAACTCACTACTCTCCCTTTTTTGGCACAGAAATGAAAGAAGACTATATGGTCTGCAATTGTATGAGGAATATATCTGGCAGCTTCATTCATACGCAATGCGTGCTGGGACTTTCCAAAAATGTTGCCCCCATCAATGTCGGATTCTCCAAAAATGCACTATTTTGGAGGATCTGACACAAACTCAATAACATTTTTGAAGAGTCCGTGCAACTTAGTTCTTACGGAAACTGAAACTGCTTCAATCAAACCAAATAGTATTACTACACATTCAAGGCATGCACCTGTATTTGGCAACTTGACAGATTTGAAAAGAGAGGAGCATTATGGATATTTCACCTTTCTGTGACTAAGTTCTAGTAAAATTCAAAGACACAAATCCTTTAGGCCCGAGCAAATATCAATCATACTTTATATGATACATTTTCTATAATGAGACATACTGGGATGTTTACCACCATTTAATTATTTTATTTTTTGCAATTCACAATCAGGAATCCAAATTCATTTAAATAATCAAAAATATATACATCAAAGTATGACTTCTCCACCAAGCTAATATTTACCAATTACTCAACTATTTTCTCCACCACTTTTATACAAGTCGATCTAATATTTAAAATAACTTGTCCAATAATGATGTCAGGTAAAATTAGACGGAAGGAATGTAATATGTCTACTGCATGTATGTTCCGTAATTCAGTTCTCAATTGTGTCTTATGCTTGGAGAAGAATTGGGATATCTCATATCTTCACCCTATATTACAAGAGGAAAACATGTAGTTTATCCTTTTATATTTTGATTTAAAGGAAAAAAGATTACATTCTTACATCCCAAAATTTATGATTATTTCTTATTATAAAAGCTCTTCCAATTAGCTATATAAAAAATGTTCAAGATTTTATAAGCTTGTAATAATTTAAAAAATCTAGAATTCTATCTCCTATGTGGCTTTTCCGTAACGACAGGCATGCAAGCCACAAATAGCTTGTTTCCCATCGGTGGGTCGTACCTTCAACCTGCCAAGTGGATCCCCATCCAAGATATCAGTACCAGCATTATAAACAATGAAATCAGGATCAAATTTCTTCTCAGCAACCTGGAAATCCATCAGGATAACAATCAGTCATGTATACAAGGTAACTCAACACAATAGCGGAGAACTCACTATGAAACAAAAAGTATCTTTTAAATACGTCTGAATGTTATTGACAAATAAAGAAACACAGAAGAATCAGTAAGCAGAGGCATAAATGCTTTTATATCAAATGATTCCTTTACAACAAAGAAGCACACACACACTTCACAGAGGTATGGTTTTATGTCAAAGCTCCAAAGATATTCATCCCACTGCACAAAAGCGAATATCTTTTTTACACGGTATTATAGGAATAAAACCAAGATTTTGACTCCTTTTTTTTTTTACAGAATAGTAACAGTATATTCATCCGTAAGGAAATGCTAGACGCCATATTCAAAAAGTAGATTAAACAAAAGGATAGCCTGGTTCTTCTTACAAGGCTGCTACAAGGCTCCTAAAAAATCTAGTAAAGATTTGAAACTCTACATATCTTTCTTTACACCAAAAATATAACTGTACTCAGTTCATAAGGGAGCTTTTGACTATTCATGATGCACTTTTCGATACCTTTAAGGGTTTCTTTGTTCCACCGACTCCATCTCAACCAAAAAGCAAAGAGCTACGACGCTCCACAAGCATTCTTCCTAGAGAGTTCTAGGCGATTCCAATAACACTAGATATTGCAGAATTAATTCATAGAAAATCGTTGTGGTTTTTCTAAGACTGGATTGTAGAATTTGTGCCAAGAGCAATGGTCAGAACCAAGGTACATTAGTTCCTGACGCAATCAAATCACCAAAACAAATTAAGGTATTAGTGACAATGTTGACATAATAATCTGCAACTTCACTAGTAAACTATTTGCAGCGTTTCTAACTGTAGCCATCTAACAAATGAACATATGGAACTTTTGCAATGATAGGAGGAAATTAAACATTTCAATTAACCAAAACAAATATTGCTTTTATGTCAGAAGATAGTACAAAACACAAAATGGAGGACTTGAGTTCAAATAAAGTTAAAAAGTTGACATTGCATCACTCTCTAGATCAGCACCAGAGAAAACCCATCGATCATTATACAGCTACATACATAAAAAACCAAATATTTCTGCTCCATTGATCCTTGGAAAATCCTCCTCATTTAGAGCAAACAATAAAATTTACAACTGCTGAGTTCACATGAGGACTTAAAATTAAACAGTAACCAATTAGAGCTAGACATGCTAGGACAGGTCACCAGCACATGGGCAAAACAAAGTTCCGCAAGTGTCTAACTTGCAACAATGAGTTACACTATTGAGTAAAAGAAGATGTGTGGAAAGTGGTGACAAAAAGTCTAAGTACACACCTCAAGTGCATGATCTAGCTTAGTTAAGTATTCATCTGTCGCAGTCCCACTCTGCCAAAGTTAGTAGCCACAGATGTCAGCGTAGTTCAAGTAAAGAAGTAACTTGTTTTATGGACTTGAATCTAACCTTAACTTCGACTCCTAGATCAATGTAACGCCTGGCTTCAAAATCCTAGAAGAAATAGAATAGATTCACAACAGATCTGATCAGACACTGCTACCTTTCGATGCTATCAGCACAATTGAAAGAGAATCATAAATCAACAGACAACTGTTTGGGTAAGGGTGGGGCATGTGAGAAACAAGGAAAGGAGAGGAAAGTAACTGTTATGCAGCAGATTATTCAAGATGGAAACTCACAAGTGGATAAATTCCGGGATTGTACATATCAAGGATAAAGACTCTTCCTGCATGCATCCAACCAACACCAATTAATAATATTAAAATGGCACAAAATGCAAGATGAATGACAAGAAACATACTGTCATCAGAGAAGTCCATTTCATGGCCGTTTCCTTGGTGTGCATCAAGGTCAATTATCATGACTCTACAAGAAAAAAGTTCATTATTGATTTCATTGAGATGTCATGACCTTCAACTGTACATATCCACACATTATACATGAATTACCATTCGATGTACCTTGAGATATTTAGACGCACAAATGCAAAATGTATACAAAGAGATATATCAGCATAAACACAAAAACCGCCTCCCTTCTCTGATGAGCAATGATGAAATCCACCACCAACATTAATAGCCCATCCTCGTTCTTTTGCAAGCTTTGCAGCCAAAATTGTTCCTCCCACCTTCAGAGAATTATCAACAAAATCTGAACCAGAGAATTAGGAAAAATATAATGATCTGCAAATGACAAAATTCACCTGCTTGCGGAATGGGTGAAGCACTTTCTTTTGCACAAGGCAATTAGGAAGCATCGCAACAGGAGGGACCTAAAAGGTCTAGTTATGAGATAATAAAGAGTATGGAAACAAGAAAACCAACTCTTAATGCGTAACAAAAGGTATGATTCTGCACCTACACCGACAGCAGCAAACATCAGTTCTGACTCTTACCTCAACAATCATGGAGACATTCAAGCTGCTGTTCAAACTTTTCAGGTATGATTCAGAATGCACCTACACTAAAAATGTATCAGTCACCCATCAACATTGACAGGTACAAGGACAGTCCGTATCAATGCTAGTCCCACTGACTACAGTTGACAGATAAGTAGAGTTACAGCACCTAGATTGGAAAAGAGACCAAGAGCATCCTAAAGTGACT
Source organism: Solanum chiquidenum (assembly GCA_029582725.1). NCBI lineage: Eukaryota > Viridiplantae > Streptophyta > Magnoliopsida > Solanales > Solanaceae > Solanum > Solanum chiquidenum. The sequence goes on from JAJOOS010025581.1 coordinate 18,986, forward strand.
AGTAAATTCGGAACATGCAAGAAAAGTATAAGTGGATGTGTTGTAAATATAAGGCTTCCAAAGTAATTATTTCAAATAGTGATCCTCAAAACTTATATAAAGTGAACTCAAGTAACTGGTGGATGGAATCAGAATATCATATATGATGGTATCTAGGTTTAGTTGAATGGAGGTGATTATAACTTAGATACCAAAGCTACTGATACCGTGCTCCTCAGAAATTGTCAGTTCATTGAGTTGATTAAACTAGCCCACAAAGGTGCAAGCACGAAGAATACATGAATGTGCTCAGTGGAGATAAAGTGAAAGAGCATGTTTCAAATTGACTCAACCAACTGTTCGAAAAACAATACAAAAGGATTTAATAACTCAATAAATCACTATGATGCTATTAACCAGTAGAAGTTGCTACCACTAGCAGATCATCTTTTGTTGCCTCCACAGGCTCAACTAGATGCTTTTGGTCCATGATACCTTCCTTAGTGAGAAACCGACAGATTCGACCCCATTTAGAAGAGTCAAATGGATGCCTGTGAAGTTAAATTCTTGTATGAGGTATCCAGTTAAATTCAAACCTAGATAAGGCAGTAGCTCTTTTAGAATAATCATAATATCTTTTTAGAAGGAAAACTAATAGACACTGCTCCCTCAGAAAATAATAAACTAGATAGAAATTCAGCACCACAAACAAGGATAACTCACCTGACCTGCAGGGAATGCAAGGTATAGACGTGAGGCCCTTGCCATTTTGTCAAACCCATGCCCTTCATATGTAAGTGCTAATATCTCTATTCTCAAGTTTTCACCCCCTACCCCGACATGTCCTTAGTAAAATTCTCTTCCAGACGCAAGCGAGAGTTTGGGGGAGGAGAGGTTTTAGGTTGTTTGTTGATGAGTGACACAATGTTTTAGTTTCAATAATGCATATTTATACCTTTCATAGGCGCCCTTGGCTGAGAAATGGTAGAGATAAAATTCACACAAAAAGGTGAAAAATCAGTGGGAGGAGAGATGTTTGGCTTCAAATTGAAGCAAAGAAAAATATCAAAACCATGATTCCAGTCCTCTCTAACCATTTCCATTTTACAGGATGGAAGAAAAGAAGGTTACGAAAAAAAAAACCTAAACTAAAGAAACGGAAGCTCTACATAGTGACAGCATTATACAATGTATACACAAGATGAATGCTGTCACATCTGGATGTTCAGCATATAGTTATCAAGACTGAATGAGTAAAATTAAAAAAGATCGCATGATATGATTGTAGACATTGAAATTTGTTGCAAGCAATGATTATCACATATCCTCTAAAATCATCTTGTCTTGTCCATAAGTGTGACAATATGATAATTACGACGATTGATTGTGATAGAAAGAGACGAGGTAGAGATGATATCACATTAAGGGAAGTTATATCTAGTAATGTACAAACTCTTGGAATTAATATGGATATAACTAACCAGTGTTATCAAAGGTGAAAAGCGCAAAAAAGCTCTAAGGTCCATGGGGGCTTTAAGCGCAAAGAAGCTCTAAGGTCCGTGGGGGCTTTAAGCGCAAATAAAGCGTGGGCTTTAATGAAAAAAGGCACAAAGGGAGAAAAAAATACAAATGTTTATGTTTAGTCCAAAACTAATAATTATAAACATGAATGACAAATATAAGACCAAACAAATTGAATTTTTTTTATGATAAAGTGAAAGATCAATTGTTTAGTGTCACTTCTTCATAAGAGGCTCATTGGCAAGGAAAATTTTGTCTTAGAACCTTGATGACGACACTAAAGCGCACATAAAGCGAGGCTAAGCGCTATACACATTTTGAGCCTCGCTTCAGGGCTTAAGCGCGCCTTTGATAACACTGTAACTAATAAAAGAACATACTGAAAGAACTGACTCATACACGCAGCAAACTCTCGTAAGACAAATTGTTTAGTGTTGAATGCAATGGACTTAACCAGCGAAGACGGAATGTATCTGGATTAAATATAGAGATATTGTTCATTCAGTTTGGAGTCAACTATACTTGTGTTATCTCTTCTCCTTTATTTATCCCCTATTACACTCCTTTTGACCTTTCATAACATTAAAATTTTCTTCCACTCAGGTACATAGACTAATTTCCAACAAATTTGCATAATTTAAGGCTCCCTTTCTCATATCGTCATGATTTACCAGGAACAGATGTCAATCCGTTCCAATCACTAGCAAATGCAAATTGACATTCAAGGCAACACACCTTAGACCTACCCCTTCTATTGCATTTCTAGAATTTCACCAATTATTTTCTCTCATCCAAAACTACACACGTTAGACCCAACCATTCCTAGAACTTTACTCAATTATGCTTCCCTTTTTAGGTATAGATAGCAATGATAGTCAACAAATTTCATTCTGAAAGGTAGCATAAACAGCAGTAATTCTTACAGTTTTTCAATCCCGAAAAAAGCAATGTCGTAGGATGGCGAGTATATCAACGGAACCTGATCGAACAAAAAAACAAAATTAACACCAGAGAGATTCCTCAAAAAATTACTTAAAAAATTAAAGGCGAGCATGTTTGAGTTGTACCTTAGAAGGAGGCACATCGTAATATAGGTGGCTAGAAAGAATACGATGACGGCGTAGAGCTTCAGCGTCGTCAGTTTTGGAGGAAGAGGCTGTGGACGACATCGGGTGAGAGGCAGAGAGGAGAGGAAAGTTGCAGAAAGTGAAGCGATTTAGATATTGAGCAGCTTTGATGGCGATGGTTCGAGAGTTTGAGGTCTGAGTGAGAGAATCACAAGATTGAGTGTTGAATCTGCTGAAATGGAACAAGTATGTAATGTCTGTATATACTCACAACGGAGCTTTGACACCTGCCATGAGTTGTTGAAGGACCTGGACAAGAATTTTTAACTTATCCCTCTTCTAAATTGTTTGATCAAGATAACTAATGAGATTCAAGTTGAAGAATTTTGTTGATCTCCAATCACAAGGTTGTATCTTCTTAAAAACAAACTCATATACAAGCAAGTATATACATACATATGACTGTTATAAAATGAATACAATAAATTGAAGGGAAATTTTCGCCTTTAGCTACAGTAATTGAAGTAATTAATCAAATTAGCTAAAGTTTGAATAATTACCAACATTAGCTATAGCTACAGCTGTAATCGCTTCTTATAAAGGTACTTTTTTTTTTACAGCTGTAATTGGTATAAATAGAATTCAATTATTTTGAAACTTAATGACGGTAATATCGGCTTGAAGAGGTATAAAATCCCTTAATTCACACACCAATCTAGCCAGCAAATCACTTCTCTTCTGAGATCGTCGGATCAGCGACTACAATCAATTTTCTTCTGAGATCGTCGTATTGGCGACTATAATTCAAGAACAAATCAATCGATTTCATTGTTGATTATACAGCAGGTACATAATACAATAAATTTCATCTGTTTTCTGTTTGGTGCTCTGGAGTTTTGGTTGAATCTATTGATATTTAGGTCTTCTAATTGAAGAAACTGATTCAATTGTATTTTAATTTATCTATAATTGTATTAACTATTTAATCAAAATTCAAATCGGAATGAATAATCGGAGCTTTGATTGAATGTATGTTTCAATTGTTTCCTGTCCAGTTAGTTTGTATAAAGTTATTTTGATTTGTAAAATTGTATAAATTAGTTTTAGTTGAACTGCGATTTGAGTATGTATAATTCATTAATAGTTGTAGTTTATGCGGTGTTAGTTTCTGTATAAGTTATTGTTTGTATAAATGTAGACTTTTATATCTGTATTTGTATAATTGAGCTATTTCAATTTTAATTGTATAAAGTTAATTATTGTATAAATTAGTTTGTATAAAATGATTTTGATTTGTAAAATTATATAAATTAGTTTTAGTTGAATTTTGATTTGAATATGTATATTTCATTGATAGTTGTAGTTTATGTGGAGTTAGTGTCTGTATAAATTATTGTTTGTATAAATATAAACTTTTATATCTGTATTTGTATAATTGAACTATTTCAGTGATTAATTGTATAAAATAGTTGGAAGAATAGAATCGTGTTAATTATTGTATAAATTAGTTGTTATAAAGTGATTTTGATTTGTAAAATTGTATAAAT
>JAJOOS010025582.1:0-26183 GCA_029582725.1 Solanum chiquidenum
TATCCACCTTCCACCTTTGCCCCCCCCCCCCCCCCCCAAATACCCCCGGCACCAACCTTTTGGCCTAAAAATATTCTTATTTCTAATGACCCATACTCATAAGGTGGATGAGAGGATAATATTGTACCAAATCTCATAATTTTGTGGTGTTTTAGGCCTTTAAAAAAATGAAATTAATTAATATATGGGCTCATATGATTGACTTGATTTTGAATTCCATGATAAAATCACCTCCCCTCCCCTCACTTATTCTCTCTTCCTCTTTTTTCTTCTTCGATCTTGTCCACCATTTTTTTAAACTTATGACAAAACAAGGGAGAAAAAAAGGAGGAAAGTAACGAGGACATTCATATATAAATAACTAGTTCAATAGAAGATAATTTGATAACATTATTTCTTTTGTCTGTACCTAAAATTAAAAATAAATGAATAAAAATAATATTTCTCCTATCCCCACCCCTACTCCACCAAGATAATAATATAAATTAAAAGAATATGAACATGTAAGTTTAGTTCAAGTTTGAGTCTCTGATATCCTAATTATGAATAAGAGATTAAAAAAGAATTAAAAGGAGGAATGAACTAGACAATTGGATAATTAATAGAAAATTTTATTTCAATAAAAATAACAAATTTTTTAGATGGACATTCAGAAATGGATTTTCGATGGATTTCTAATTATGAGTTGGATTATAATAAATTGGTATTGATTTAAAATAAGCCAATAGAAAAATATGATAAAATTAATAATATTTTGAATATTAATTTCAAGCGTATCGAGTATGACTTATATGTTGTTTTTATTATTTATTTGAGAAGGTTTAAATTTGGAAAAATCAGATCAGGCAACATAGTAAATAAATATTTAATAATTTACTCTAGAGGGATGTTAAAATAACTGCAAATATGGGCCAAAGGGTTAATATCAAAGGTATTTTTGAGTCAAAATATCGATGTCAAGGATATTTGGGGGCCGAAAGATGGATGAAAGGTAGTTTAGTATCAATCTGAATAGTGTTGGAGAAAAAGATATAGAAAATAATTGAAATTTTCTATGTATTTCCTTTGTGACTGTACATGCGTATTTAAACGTAAAGAAAACAAAAATACAATGTTGAATCCTATATGTACACTTGTACGTATCTAGAGGATGCAAAAAATAACTAACCTAAAAATTATGTACTATACAAAAAAATAAAAGAATAATGTAAAAACTATATACACGTAGGAAATTTTCTGGAAGATTTCCAACAGAGAAAATTTGACAACTGTAGAGGACTAATATTTCATCACGAGGACAATAAAATCAACAGTGATGAATAGGAGATATATATTTGTTCTTTATTTTGTCTTTGACTTTGGTACCGGACACTTTGATAACATTAATGTTTCATTTGTTTTGAGCTGAAGGAGAGAATCACCATTGTAATCTGTTGAAGAAATTGACGAAGGTGAAACATAGGGAATTGAGATCCTAACACCAACCTCAAGTTAGAGGGAGGTGAGACGATGCCCAACTTGCCCAAAAAGAGATCGATGATAGGGCCCGACAAGGGTTTGGTAAAAACATCGGCTAGCAGCGAAATCGAAGGAACATAGATGGGAGAAATCAGTCCGGCAAGGTATTGTTGACGAATGAAATGGAAATCTAAGTCCACATGTTTTGTTCGTTTGTGGAATACCGTATTTTTAGATATGTGAATAGCAACTTGGCTGTCGGAGAGAAGAGAAACTGAAAGGGAGAAGGAACAGAGAAATCATTGAGAAGACATACCAACCAATTGATTTTCAGAGACGACTCTGCGCATTGATCGGTACTCAAATTCAGCAGAAGAAAGATACACCAAAGACTATCTCTTGGATCTCCAATAGATCGGAGAACCACCGAGAGTGATAAAGAACCCGCTGATTGAGCGATGATAATCAGGGAAATAATCCCAATTAGAAACACAAAAGGCTACCAAATCAAAAGAGGAGGATAAAGAAAGAAAAATACCCAATCCAGGATCGAGGAGAAGATATCAGACACATCGCAAGGCAACATGAAGATGAGGTTGGCGAGGGCTTTGCATGAACTGTGAAGGAAAGATTAGGGAGGGTATGGGTAAGAAAATTAAGCTTACCCAACAACATTTTGTAGAGAGTTGGATTTGGGAGAAGATCACCTTCATCCATTCGCAACTTGGAAGTTGGGTCAAAAGGGCAAGAAACAGGTTTCAAATCCATGCAGCCAAACTCAGGAAGTAAATCCAAGGTGAAATTTCTCTGACCTAAGATAATACCTTTAGTTTCTCGCATAATCTCCATGCGTAAGAAATAATGAATAGAACCTAAATCTTTAATCTTGAATTTGGATTCGAGGAACAACTTGAGTGAATCAATATCGAATGGATCATCCCACGTAATTAATATATCATCAACGTAGACAACCAAAATAGAAATGCAACCTTCTAATTTTTTCAAAAATAAAGAGTAATCATTTGATGTATGTGAATAGCCTTTGAAATTGAGAGCCCCAAGTTAGACAAGCAAACAATTGTCTAGAAGCTTGACGAAGTCCACACAAAAACTTCTTTGATTTTCAAACATGAAGGGGTGTAGGGGTAGTCATACCAATGGGGAATTTTATATAAACCTCTTCCTACAAATCACCAAGTAGGAAGGCATTATTTACATGAACTATCCAAATTCCTCTTAACTGCAATGACTAGTAAGCATTTGATTGTTATAATTTTGACAATGGGGGAATATGTCTCTATAAAATCAACCCCCTCCCTCTGTATATCTTCCATGACAACCAATATTGCTTTGAAATGCTCAACAATTCCATCTTATTTATATGTAATCTTATAAACCAATTTGCAAGGCAAGGCTTTCTTTCCTTTGGGTAACTGAACAACATCCCAAGTGTTGGTGGACTGTAGGGCTTGAAACTCCTTAGCCATTGCTTCCTGCCAACCTGGGTGCAAGCTAGCTTGGGAATACTAGTTGGTTCAGAAATATATGAAATATAATTTAATAAGGACTGATTAGAAGAAGAAAGTTTAGAAAAGGGAAGGACATTAGGAGAAATAGGAGAAGCAAAACAACTATGCGTGAGGTCAGTTAAAACAACATAGTTGCAAATGTAGTCATCCAAATACCTTGGGAGTGATGAAACCTAGTAGACTTCCTGACAGAGAAAGTATATGAGTTTGGAATAGAATAGTAGAAGGAGAAGCAACAGTGGACTGAGAATTAGATAGAGGAACTGAGGGAACAGGAAGGAGAGGACCACTAGGAGAATACAAAGAAGAATTGTAAGGGGGAATGGAAGCAGGAATAGAGGTGGGATTTGGTTGATAAAATGGAATATGAGAATCAGGAAAAATAGGAATAGTTGCTGGAGAAGAATTAAATTGAGAAAAAGGAAAAATGGATTCATGGAAAATGATATCCCTTGAAATATTTTTTTTGTTTGTAATGATATCAAGAAGTTTATATCCCTTTCCCAAAAGGATAACCCAAGAAAACACATTTGATTGATTGAGGATCCAATTTGATTCTTTGAATAGGTATAATTGACACATAACAGAGACAACCAAAAGTCCGCAAATTAGAATAATTCGGAGGATATCCAAAAAGAACTTCATATGGAATTTTCATGTTTATGATTCATGACAGGTATCTATTAATTAGATAAGTAGCAGTGAGTAAGCATTCCCCCCAAAATGTGACTGAAAAAGAAGTGATCTGTAGGTTTCAAGAAAATGTCTATGTTTCCTTTCCACTACACCATTTTGTAGTAGAAAATAAACACAAAATGTTTGAGGAATCCACTTTTGAAGCAAGAAATTAGTGGTATCTTCACTGCTTCCTAGTTCGAGAGGATTGTCACTTCTAAGAATTTTGACTTTGGTGTGGAATTGAGTCTCAATCATAGATAGAATTTTTTAAGAGTATTGAAAGCATTGGACTTAGTACTAAGTAGAAAAGTCCAGGTTCCCTGCTATAATCATCTACAATGATGAGAAAATATTTAAAACCATCATGAGTATGTGTTTTGTAAGGTCCAAAGTGTCAACACGAATAAGGTCAAAAATATCTTTTGATGATATAGAGCTTGTGGGAAAGGGTAATTTGGATTATATAGACTTAGAACAAACATCACAAGGACATAAAGTAGAGGGAACATGAATGGAACAAATATTCTTGAAATTAGAAAATGGCATGTGCCCAGTCCTGGTGTGCCAAATATTTACATCAATTGTAGAAAGAACTAAAAACAAAATAGAATTTCAAACTTGTGCATGAGCACTTTGATTACAAACTGAAGTAGAGGAAAAATTTCCTAAACTAGAAACTGCAACATGAGGCTTGAGATGACTTGACTTTCTAGAGTCCAAGAAGATTGAGACCTCTTTTGACTTTATAAAGAACCAGTGATCTCTTCTTTGAAGGGCCCTGCAAAATAACACCAAAAACAGAAAAAATAATAATAGAGTGGAATTGAAAACACAACCTATAAACTAATAAGAGATTGTAATTGAAGAAGGAACAATCAAGACATTTTTGAGAGTGACGCCACGAAAAATATGTAATGAAGAACTAAAGCTGTAGTAGATTTAGGTAGATTAACATAGACTGGTTTAGGAAGCATTGTGATATTAGAAAGAAGGTTAACATCATAAGTCATGTGCTCAGAAGCACCAAAATCCAAAATCGATGAAATATAGTTTAAAGAAACACTGATATAGATTTAGGAGATTCATATAGAAGATTATGTGATATACCAACACAATTGGCAGTAGCAGTGTCCATTGGAGCCTGTTCACCTTCTGGACCAACCTTTACATTTTGGAGTAGCTAATAAAGGCTATGAAACTTATCCTGAGTCATAGGTCTGTCCCCTGCTTGAAGCCCATTGTCTTCAACACAAGCAACATTACTCTTAGCTCCTTGGGTAAATTTCTTAGACTTTGTAAACTTGAAGTCAATAGGAAACCTATCAACCTATAACAATTGTCAATAATATGATTTTGTTTCTTACAATAAGTGCTAATCAATGAGGAAGTGTTTTTCTTGCCATCTGGTAAACCCCTCTTCTCTAGAAAAGTTCTCTTGACCCCATATCTTTGTTTAGAATTATAGAAAGCGCCTGCACCTGGATGATTAGAAATTAGAACTTACCTTTGTTTCTCATCTCTAATCAGAAGGGAATAAGCATAGTTAACAGAAGGTCAAGTAACTAGCATGACCAAGTTGCTCTTAGGTCCTGCATAAGAGTCATTCAGTCCTATAAGGAACTGGATTAGTCTTGCATCCTGTAGAGATTTAAGAGTTTTTACCTACCTTTCACAAATGTAGTGGCAAGTGCAGGTTTGTGAAATATCAAGACTATTAAGCTCATCCCAAAGCCATTAATACTTTGTGTAATAAGTGGCAATATCAAAGTTTTCCTGACCTAGCTCACTGATCTCTTTCTGCAGGTGATAAAGCTGAGGTCCATTGCTTTGTCAAAAAGTCTCTTCAAGCTCTTTCTAGATCTCTCGAGCAGTCCTTAAGTATAAAACACTCTATGCTATTTCTTTATAAAAGGAGTTCAAAAGCCAAGAAATCACCATATCGTTACACCTAGACCTAGAGTTTAAAGATTCAGGTGGATCTAAGAATAGTTCCATCAATTAATCTGATCTTGTTCTTGGATGACAAGGCAATGAGGATTTTCCGACTCCAACCACCATATCCTTTCCCATTAAATATGGTACTGACCAGAGTCCTTCTACGTGAATCAGAGGAGTGAAGGAAAAAGGGTGACTAGAAGCAATCACTGTAGTTTTAGATGGCCATGCTATACCAATAGTTGTTTGAGCAGGAATGCCACCAACAGCTGAGGGAGAAGTTTCAGTGGTATGATAAATCATGGCAAAAAAACACAGATAGAGAATAAAAGAAGAAGAAACAACGAGGATGAACAAGGATTCTAACCCTAAAGCGCTGATACTATGTTGGAAAAAAAGATATAGAAAATAATTGAAATTTTCTATGTATTCCTTTATTGTATGTGTGTATTTAAATGTAAAGAACGAATACAAAGTTGAATCCTATCTGTAAACTTGTACGTATCTAGAAGATGCAAAAAATAACTAACCTAACAAATTATGTACTATACAAAAGAAGAAAAGAATAGTGCAAAAGCTATATACACGTAGGCAATTTTCAAGAAGATTTCCAAATGGGAAAATTTGACAACTATTGAAGGTGAGTAATAATTAAAGACCTTATTAGAGGGCTGAGATTTCATCATGAGACCAACTAAATCAATGATGATGAATAGTGATATATATATTTATTCTTTATTTTCTCTTTGGATTTGGTACTAAACACTTTGATAACATTAACGTTTCATTTGTTTTGAGTTGAATGAGAGAATCACAATTGTTATCTGTTGAAGAAACCGGGGAAGGTAAAACAGAGGGAATAGAGATCCCAACAAATAGTTGAGGGGCATTTTAGGCCATTTTCATTAAGACAATGAAAATTGAAATACAAATGAGGCGTTAGTGAAGGGGAAAAATAAACATCAGAGATATTTATACTAATATGTGTAGTGACTCTTAAAATTATATTTTCAACGTTTTATCAAAACTATATAAGGTTTGAATTGTAATGATATAAACTATTGAACTTCTCATCATAAGTAGTGGAAGATTATAAGGTTGGAGTAATTGTAATGACCGTTCAGTTAGAGAGGTAACTTGGGAGACGGAGTCCGACATGCATGCTAAATATCCTCATCTTTCTGAAGCTTCATTTACTTTATTTTACTTTTTATTTTAGGATGAACATGTTTTTTTGTGGTGGATAATGTAATGAACCCGAAAGGTCATCTTTGGAAATTTTCATAAAATTACCATTCTATCCCTCATGATACTTGGCCCGAGTCACATTTGGTTAGTTCTCAAAGTTGGTTTCGTTGTTTGATTGAAAAGTTATGATTTTTAGAAGTTTTGAGTTTTCAATGGGTTAAAGTTGTTAAGAGTGATATTTGGTAACAATCGGAGTTTCGAGTCTCACAATGGAACTCCATTAGTTACATCAGCTCCGGAATGTGGAATATGCTCTATGAGGGTTGTTGTCTTTGATTCGTAGTCGTTTATGGATTTGAGGCCTTGAGTTGGAAGTTTACGTAAATTTAGACCTTAAGTTGACTTTGGTCAATATTCGGAGTTAGGATACTCAGATTGGATTTTCGACAATTTGATTGTTTGGAAAGATGATTTTAGGCCTAGGAGAGGTCTTGGTTTAATTTTTGGAAATCCCGAGGGTAATTTGGTATTTTGAGCGTTAAGTTAGTATATTGCGACTTTCATGGGTTTCGAGTCAAGAAGACCCAGATTCATGTTTTGATGGTTCCATTGGGTCCGAAACGTCGAGTTTAGTTGGATAGCATATCTTGTATGTGTATTCTGGTTTCCGAATGAATCCCATTTGTCCCTTGTGTGATGTTGTTGGGTTTCTTAGTCTTGTGATTGTAATTTTTTAATCACGATCATTGGGCCAACCATGTGATCCCGAAGGTGTGTGTTTCTGTGCATCGCTATCGTGTCGTATTATTTTGCTGATCATACCGATCGCATGGTCGACTGTCGTGATGGTCAAAATAAATGAGTTGACCTATTTAACTCATCGCGATCGTGAGGCCTTGGTCATTGCGATTGCGAAGAGTATAATAGGCAGGGACAATATGTCTTTTTCAAAAAATTGGTGTTTCAACCCCGTTTTACCATTTTTGAGTATTGAGAACTCGATTGAGGCAATTTGAAGTTGCATTTTTGATTTTTTTGATTGGGTAATGATTTGTAACTTCCCATCTCATTTACCCTCTAATTACTTCATGTTTTTAATGTTTAAACTTGGGTTTTGATTTCCAAATTTTGAAGGTTTTTGAAAAGGTATAGGGTTTTGAAAAAATGGTGATTTATTCTTGATTTAATTCTGTTTTTGAAATGATTTTCACCGATGACTTCCAAATTATATTAGGTAACACAATTTTGTATTTTTTTTAGATTTAACCCTCTTTTTCAGAAATGGGGGTTTTGGGTCAATTTGGTTCCGGTTTTCAAAAGCTTTGATATGTGTGTTGTTAAAATTTTGAATTCTTATTGTGATTACTTATTTGAATAGCTTGTGTAAATTTGGAGACCCAACGGAAAGGGAAAGTTCAAGTGTAAGACTGATTGTTTAATTTCTTGAGGCAAGTGGACTTTTTGACCTTTGTTAAGGATATATAATCTCGTATTTTCTTATTGTGTGGGTTGGGGATTAATAAAATTTAGTGAAGGTTTGATATTGTGGTCACATGTGCATATTGAATGATGCTAATAATAAAAGGGCATATAAAAAGAGAACTTGATGACATATTGATGTGTGATGTGTTGTGAACGATTTGAGTGGTTACATGGACTCATTATTGGTGATGTATTTTGATTGTGTTGATGTGGATTGTGTATTGATATGGAAACATCATATTCTCATAGTTTTTGTGATCATAACTATTTGCATTGGTTCTGAAATACTGTGATGAGATATATTTTGATGATGATGCCGATGGGAAATGGAATTGATGATTATACCGATGGGAAATTGTTCCGTCAGATACATGGGCCTTGTGCGTCCCCCATGGGTTCCATCTTGATATTCAACGGATGTGAATCATAGGATAGACATGCATCACTATATTTGATATTTCATTTGATTTCATTACATTGCACATTATTATCACTTCTGAACCTTGTTATGGAAATTGTGTTTGATCATTGTGGTTTTTGTAATGGTGAACTGCGTACGATAAAGTGTTACTATACGTGTTATGTGTTATATGAACATGAATTGTTAGGTTGGGCTGATTCTGTGCAAGTTGTAGTTTTGTGTAAGTTTGTTTGGAGTGTTGGGATTACCTAAATTCTATATTGCTTTACCTTGAATTTGTAGTTTGCTTGCTGAGTACTGTATTGTTTGGTACTCACACCCTTGCTTCTACACTTGTGTAGGTAATGAGTGCAGATGTTCAGGCTTACTCCTTCTCTTCTACATCCGAGGCTGATTGTGGAGAGTTGCGAGGTAGCTACTTGTCATCTCGGCTGACACCTCTTACTTCTTTATTATGATCTTGTTCTATTCTAGAAACAATGACATTTAGACTTGTATTTATTTTAAATATATTGTAATACATTAGAGGCTTGTACACGTGACAACTAGATTTGGGGGGTTATATTTAAGTTTTGTTATGTCATCCGCGTTATTGAATTGTGTTAGTCTTTCTTTATGATTACTTCGGCATTTATCCTATATGTTTGGTTTTAGGTTGACTTGTCTTGATTGGATGAGACAAGTGCTATCACTCCCATTTTAGGGTCGTGACAAATGGTATCAGAGCCCAGTTTCATAGGTCTCATGTGTGTACAAACCAAGTCTAGTAGAGTCTCGAGGATCAATACAAAGACGTCTATGCTTATATTTGAGAGGCCTTGAACACAATTAGGAAACTTTCTTTTTATTTATTCATTCTTATCGTGCATGGTTATTCATTCTTTGGCCATTATTCCTGATGAGGCTGATAGGACCCGTAGGTTTGTGAGAGGATTTACTTATTCCATCTGCATAGTCGTGTTTAGATCAACCCTTGAGAGGGCTTCCTCCCAGTCCATTGTGAGTGCTACCAAGGAGGAGGAGTTGATGGAGAAAAAGGTTATGGGGACCTAAGAGGTCATGTTCATCAGTCTAGTTTTCTGGTGCCTCATCTAGAAGCATGGGGGTCCTATAGAGGGAGTGGTACTTTCCAGTGTCGAGGATAGGTTCATGCAGCTATGCTGACATCCGAGGGTTGTAAGACACCTCGTGGGTCCTACAGTGTCGATCAGGGTTTATATGGTTGGTTCACTACAATGGTCTATGGGATGAGACAATTATAGTGCCATAACCCAAAGTACAACTTAGACGTGACATGTCAAATAAAAACCTAAGAGGTCGTAACAAGTCACTTGACATAAGCATGACGTAGATAATACAATCTAACAAATAAAATCAAGATAAGTCTCAACATAAAATTACATAAACGATACTAACAAAGTACATAAGAGAATACACAAAATACTACTAAGTCTGACACAAGCCTTTCTAACATCATAAGAGTGGTTGGGACGTAACCTATACACCATGTACAAGACTGAAACAAAAAGACAATAAAAGAACTAAAAACATCAATGGTCTTGTCCTCGGAATATAAGGACACACCAATCCAATGTGCTAATAGAACAATCCAAGTTAGCCACGAGTGGGAGGAGGAATGTCAGACCCTATATTATGAGACAATATAGGCCTAAAATATGCAGTAGTACATTGAATGTACTAAGTATGGGGAAATTCATAAAAACATAGGCATAGGCATAAAAACATGAGGAACTTTAAACATGATATGCATGACCAAGTAAAACGTAGTAAGAGCCTTTGAAAGAAACCATGAATCATAAACAAGGTCAATGCATACTTAAAACATAAAAAAAGCTTTCATAAAACCTTTTGAAAAATATAGTTCATTTGTGGGATATTTACCATTAAACGACAATATGACCATGGAGCTATAACATGGAATCCAACATGACTTTCATGCCCAAAAGGGGAAACTACTAGCCAAGGTAGAATTCTATCACATTCATTCTTTATTAAAGTTGATCCACTAGCTAGGTCATTCAAGAGATTCCTACGGGGGTATGTAGTTTGGGACAAGAGAATAACTACTAAAGACCAAACCTCTACTAGCAGTATGTCCTCCATTCCAATGTCCTCTCGGTGCTAAGTAAATCCCAATGGAAAAGACATAGTCACATTCATATAAAAATATTTGGAAAGACATAATTAAGCTACCAATCCAATCATAAGTCATTATAGAGTAGCTCCTTTAAAAACCACGATTTCATAAATTTTCATAGTAGACACTTACCTTTCTAAGCGTCTAAATTATGATTTCATTCATATTCATATGTGAGAAAGCCTTTCACAGTTTTTTGATACTTATCTCAAAAACATCCATAGTTCACAAATCATCCCTTTCATAAAACATGCATAGCTTTCATAATCATAATTCATAAGTTCAGAAGCATAATACATAATTCATGTTCATAAAGTAGATATAGGCATGTGTCAATATGAAATCATTTGAAAACCATGTAATTGAATCAAATTATGCATAATAAGATTGAAAATAAATAATTGAATCATAATAAATAGGATCCATGGAAATTGCATGAAACCTAATGGAATTGGGTGAAATAAATTTAGGAGATTGAGATTCTTTTAAGACCCAATGGATGAAGGGAATCCACTTGTGATTTCTCACATACCTTGATAATCAAAGTCTAAAAGCAATGGGGAATGAGACCTTGAAACCCTAATCTTCTTCCTTGAAGCTTGAGAGAGAGTTGAAGAAGAAAACTTGTCAGGTTTGGGAGATTTTGAGTGAACGAAAGAAATTAGGCTTAGTTTGAAGGGTAGAAATGATTATAGGGGTAGTTATAGGGTAAAAATGATGTAGTTTAAGGGCTAATTGGGTAGGAAAAGATAAAAAACACCCTTAATTAAAAGATTTTGGAGGACCCTTCGGTTGGTAAGACTTCCTACTTGGAGGACCCTTCGGTTGGTAAGACTTCTTACTGACCTACTGGTTAACCGTAGACCCAACTACTAGAGCCCAAAATCTAGCCAACCTTCCTCAAAACTTCCCTACGAGTCATCGTCAACTATACGGTCTGTGGACCTCTTTCGTAGAACCCAAGTTGAAGTCCAAAATTTCACTAAGTATAGATTACTTCTAAATAACTCTCCTACGGTTTGTAGAACACCCTATGACTCGTCCTATTCACTCGTAAGTCAAACATCATAGACTTGATATTTCAAAAACTTAAACCAAACCTTACAACTTCCTTTCTACGGTCCATAGGTTGGACTCGTAGATCACTGCATCAATGCTAAAACTGAACTTTTCCCTTCAAAACCAACTTTCTAATTTCCTAGGTGTTGCAATATATCCCCCCTGGGAACATTCGTCCTCGAATGAGACTTAAGCTAGCATGAATAAAGTATGGAGAGAAACTAACATGAATGCAATTCTCATAAAAAAACATATAAACAAGGAGAAACTACTCCAAGCTAAATGATAACATCAAAATAAAGTTTTTATGAACGTGCATGCATACAGAAATATGAGAATGAATAAAACGCAGAAATCCGAAAGAATGAACCATGAGGAACTTAATACCTCAAGCTGGAATAGAAGCGGAGGGAAAGAGATGAGGATACATGGACATCATATCGGTCTCTGCTTCACAAGAAGCACCCTCAACTAATTTATTTCTCCAAAGAAATTTCATGGAAGTAACTTTTTTATTTTCAACATTCGAACTTGACTGTCCAAAATTTCAACCAGAACCTCTTCATAGAAAAGACATTCCTTAACCCCCAAACTCTCCAATGGCACTATGGACGTCAAATATCCAACACACTTTTTTAAAAAAGAGACATGGAATACTGAATCTACCGATGCTATGTCGGTAGGTAACTCCATCTCATAAGAAACCTTACCAATACGCTCTCGTATGACCCACATAATGGGGACTTAGCTTCTCTTTCTTTATGAATCTCACCACACCCTTCATGGGTGATATTTTCAAGTAAATCCAATCATCAACGTCTAATTCAAGCTCTCTTGTTCTAACATTGACATAAGACTTTTGTCAACTTTGAGCCATTTTCAAACTTTCTCGAATAAGTCAAACATTTTCCATAGCCTCATGCACTAACTCGGGCCTTATCAAAGCGACCTCACCAACCTCAAACCAACCAATAGGAAAACTAAACCTCATACCATAAATATCCCCGAAAAGTGCCATCCCAATACTAGAATGATAGCTATAATTATAACATAACTCAATCAAAGGCAAATAATCATCCCAATTACCTTTGAAGTCAATCACACAAGGTCTCAATATATCTTCCAAAGTTTTAATAGTACACTCGGCTTGTCCATAAGTCTGAGGATGAAAACCTCTGCTAAGATATACTTGAGTACCAAAACCTTTTTGAAATGATCTCCAAAACTGAGATGTAAACTAAGTACCACGATCTGAGATAATTGATAAGGGCACTCCATGCAACCTCACCGTTTCCCGAATATAAAGCTTCGTATATTTTTCATCTGAAAATAAAGTTTTTAGGGGAAAAACTGAGCCGACTTCGTCATTCAGTCCACAAAGACCGAACTTAAGTCAAACTGACAACATGTACGATGTAAACCCATAAGAAAGTTGATATTCAAATCTTCCAAATTCCACATAGGAATGCTAATTTCTAGGGCCAAACCACTCTGTTTCTGATGCTCAAATTTAACTTGTTAAAAATTAGGACACTTAGCCATAAATTATACAATATCCTTATTCATCTCATTCCAACAATAGACTTCCCACAAATCATGGTACATCTTAGTGGCTCTCGGGTGAATAGAATACCGAGAACTGTGAGCATCTTTCATAATATGATTCGTCAACTCATCCACATTTGAAATACATAACTGACCTTGTTATCGAAGGACACCATCTCCCCAGGAGAAAGCCTCAATGGATTTTTCAAAAACCAACTTCTTCAAATCAATCAATACTGGATTGTGATCATTCTTAGACTTCACATCTAATAAAAGAGAAGATTCCAAACTACTCCGAACAATCACACAACACTCATTAGAATCGACCAAGCACACACCCAATCGGGTCAATCTATGAACATCACGAACTAACTCTTTCTTATCATCTTCAAAATGAGTAATATTTCCCATTGATAGTCAACTAAGAGCATCTGCCACCATGTTCCCTTTACCTGAATGATAAAGGACACTCATGTCGTAATATTTCAATAACTCAAGCCACCTTCTTTGGCAAATACATAGGTCCTTGTGGGTTAACACATACTTCAATATCTTCTGGTCGGTAAACACATAAACATGAATACCATATAGGTAATGCCTCCAAATCTTTAAAGAAAACACTACTGCCGCTAACTCCAAATCATGGGTTAGACAATTCTTTTCATGCACTTTCAATTGTCTTGAAGCCAAAATGATGAATTTTTTATGTTGCATCAAAACATAACCAAGACCAATCCGAGAAGCATCACAATATACCACAAAGCCATCAAATCCTTCTGCTAGTGTCAATATAGGGGCTGGAGTGAGTTTATCCTTCAACTCTTGGAAACTCATCTCACAAGCTTCCGACCCTAGGAATTTCACATTCTTTTGGGTTAATGTCGTCAAAGGTGAAGCAATAGTGGAAAATAATTTCACAAACCTTCTATAGTAACTGGCCAAACCCAAGAAACTCCATACATCCAAAGAGGACAAGGGTCTAGGACAATTCGTAACTGCCTCGGTCTTCTTCAGATCAACTTGAATACCTTCACCAGAAAAAATATGGCAAAGGAAAGAAACATACCTCAACCAAAACTCGCATTTGCTAAACTTGGCATACAATTCATGATCCTTGAGAATTTAAAACACAATCCTCCAACGGTGAACATGTTGATCCGCACTCTGAGAGTACACCAAAATATCATTTATAATCACATACACAAACAAGTCAAGATATTATTTGAAAACACTATTCATTAAGTCCTTGAACGCAGGTGGGGCGATAGTCAAAACAAACGATATCACAAAACTTATAGTGACCATATCGAGTTTGGAAAACTATCTTTAAAATGTCATTTTCCTCTACCCTCAATTGGTGATAACCCGACGAAAGGTCAATATCTGAGAAGAAACACACACCTTGGGGTTTTCAAACAAATCATCAATTCTTGGAATCATATACTTATTCTTTATGGAAACTCTATTGAATTTTCGATAGTCAATGCACATTCGGAGGGAACCATCCTTCTTTTACACAAACAATACCAAAACACCCCATGGTGAGATACTTAGTATGATGAAACCCTTATCCAATAAGTCTTTCAATTGCTCCTTTAATTCTTTAAGTTCTTCCATCGATAAGGAGGAATAAAGAGAGGTTGCGTATCTAGGAGAAGGTCAATACCGAAATATATTTCCCATTTGGGAGGAATACCGAGAAGATCATCGGGACTCACTTCTAGAAACTCATTTATTATCACAACCGAATCAAGAATGGCATTGTGAAATTTGTGGTAGTACACAAAATTAATTGAGAGTTCAAAAGGGCTAATTTGTTACTATCCGGAGGAATGAAATTGTTCATAATATTGGGGTTGTAGTAAGTCTCAAAAGAAACTTTTTAAGTTTCGAAAGAATTGAAAAGAAAAAAAATATTATATTGAGACTATAAATTATGGGAAGATTTAATATCTTCAAATTACTACAATCAAAGTGGGTTATAAATATTTACGTATAAGATTACCCATTTTTTTCCCGTTATTTGTTGTATACTAATATGTGCATGATGATGGAATCACATGAAAAAGTAAACTAGAAGTTTACTAGAATAAATATTAGTTGGCATAATCGGTTGGCCATTCCGATACAAATGTGATGCAAAAAAATTGAGAATTCATGTGACTATATGTTTGAAGAAATAAAATATTCTTCAAGAATTCTCTTGTGTTGCTTGTTCTCATGATAAAATGATCATTGTACCAGCTAAGGTTGGGATTGTATCCCCTGAAATTATTTGGAACATATAAAAAGGTTAATATGGGCCCGTTCACCTACCATGTGGATCGCTTACTATTATGATTTAATAGATGCATCTATGGTATGATCACATGTGCATTTGTATCAACTTACAAATTGATTTTTTGCTCAAATTGTTGAATTAAGAGCACAGTTCCAAACTATAAAATTATGTTGATAATACTAGTTGGTTAGAAAAAATTGTTTGCCTCCAATTATAGCTAGACCATTGATTATGAGAACAAATCTCTCAAATAAAATTTGATATGAGACGAGTTTATTTAACATGTATGTATCAAGCCAACAAGGTTCTCCCATCACAATTGATTCAGGGTCAGGAACCAAATAATTTCCATTAAAAAATTTGATGTGTGCACATATGATTTTATTGTTCCACCACACACAAAGATAGATCCCCAAATATGGTTGAGAGTTAATGTTAGATTTCCTAACATTAGGGGGAGATATGTGTAGCAGCTGAAAATTATGTGTGGGGTGAATTATATAGATCCTCGTTAAAAAAATGTGAAA
This sequence comes from Solanum chiquidenum, assembly GCA_029582725.1. Classification (NCBI taxonomy): domain Eukaryota; kingdom Viridiplantae; phylum Streptophyta; class Magnoliopsida; order Solanales; family Solanaceae; genus Solanum; species Solanum chiquidenum. Next base: position 16,262 of record JAJOOS010025582.1, read on the forward strand.
TTGAAGTTCAAGAGATAATTCATTTGCAAAATGTTGCAAATAATTTGCCAGATGCATTTGCTGACCCAGTATTTTAATTAAGCTGCAAAGGCTCCAATAAACAATCCTTGAAGGACAGAGTCTATGGTACACCCGAAACGTGATAGACCAATCGATTCCAAACGTAAAACTCCTTGAGGAAGGAGAGGGGAAAATTATCAAAATGGTCATGATAATGAGGTAAGTTCTTTGAAAGAGAACTATGACATAACACTTCATAAAACCTTGGCAAATGTTCAGGTACTTGAAAATGATGAAAAATGAAGAGATCTCGATAAGTTATGTCGTATTGGAAGCGATATCTAAATGACCGTCGACGGTATCTTTGATACAAGGTAGCACTCAATGCTATAAATAGTTACGAGGATCTTAAATTCGAATCTGTCATATAGTGTAGACAAATAAATGATTGGCACTATTCAAGTATATTTTGTTTCTCTTAGAAAAGTGATGTTTTCGATCTTATAGTTCATGGATCAAAATAGAATGTCAGTGTGGTACAAATGAATCATTGTGCGAAAGTATTACTGTAAGATATAAAGTGTGGTTTGTGCCTCGGGTCATAAAGGGTTTTCGCACAAATCCTGACATTATTAAATGGAGATATATTCTCCAGTGGTGGATGCAATGAGACTTGTTTCAGTCTGGAAATAGATGAAATACTTGAATATGTATAATGAATAATTATTATGTCTAACTAGACGATGAAGGTTATATGAAAATCCTCGAAGGATTTAAAAGGTCTTAAACTAATTCCATCGAGTACCCAATGGTTTTGAGTCTACTTAACACAAAGAAAAAATCTTTTTGATCTCATGAAAATGATTTAAAATGTCATGTATTAGTGCAATTGGTGCACTTATAGACCTATTCTAATGTGGAGCACCCAAACAAGAACTTCTAGGCTTGGATTACCTACCATCCATTCCCTTAGTAGCTTGCAATGGACAATCCCTCATTTTATGACCACTCTTTCCATACCAAAGCAAACATCTGTACCAGCTAAGCATTTTCCCTAGTGATTCTTGCCACACTTTTGGCAAACAGAAATAGAAGATCCATTACCACCATGTTCTTGAGGCTTAGGTTTAGACACTCTACCCTTGTTGAACTTTAAAGCTGGAACATTAGAAGAACCTTGACTCGAAATTTTTTGCCAGAATTGAGGATGACCATATCAACTAGTCCTAAAATAAGAAATGATTTAGATTTTCCTCTTTAATTTGTTGGCTATTCACCATTTAACGAGAGATATCCATAATTTGTTTTTATCAACATGACAGTATGCCACTCCTTGACCATAATTTTGGACACATACTTACTCATCCTTGCCCTAGAGTTGGCATCCAAAGTCGAAGTATACTTATCCAATTGAGTAAACTTCAAAGCATACTCCTTCACACTCATATTTCCTAGATGAAGATTAATGAACTTAAGAAGCTTCACTTCTCTCACCTGAAGAGGAAAGAAACGATCAAGGAAAGCCCATTTGAATTTTTCTGAAGCAAGATGACCCGCATCAATAACCCTCTCTTCCTTCCATTGATAAAACCAAACTTGAGCAACACCTTTGAGTTAGTAAGTGGCCAGTTCTGCCTTCTCTACCATTAACACTCCCATACTTTCCAATATCTTATAAATCTCATCAAGAAACTCTTGAGGATCCTCATAGACTTTATACTGATGAAACTCTAGGGATTCAGCCTAGTGTAGTCTCTTACCCTTATCACTATCATACCTATATTCGGGTTCACGGTAGCAATGGCCTCTCTATCAGCTTGGGCCATTATATCTTGAGCCAATACATGGAAAATGACTTGGAATTCACCATGAGTCACTTGCATGGCCAAAGGATCAACCAACTCTTGAGGAACCTTGGGCTCCACATTCCTTTTTGCGTTAGCTGTTTGAGGAGGCATACCTTAAAAAGGATTAGACATGAGTCAAGAGAAAAACCTTTATAGAGAAGAACTATATGGCACAATTTTACAGTAGTGAAGGAAGTGAAATTTTCTAAATTCCTTATAGCGTCTTATTCATAAATGTGGCGCACTTCACATTTATGAACAAGACTTATTCGATGCGGCTTGTCAGACATCCTGAAACCTTTTCTAAGACTTGATGCTTTGAATACCAAGTTTGTCACGACCCAAAGTACACCCTAGATATGACATGGAAAACAGAACCTCGAGAGGCCCTAAAAAGGCCATTAGAAATAAGCATGATGTAGAGAATAAAATCTCAAAGATGAAATCATGATATGTCTAAAATATAGAATGACTTAAACGATACCAACTAAGTACATACGATAATACGCAAAATACTACTAAGTCTAATACAAGCCTTTCTAACATCATAAAAGTAGTAAGGGCGTAACCCATACACCCCGTACAAGTCTGAAATGAAAAGATAATTAAAGAACTAAAAACATCAATGGTCTTGTCATCGTAGCATGAGGACTCACCAATCTAATGTGATTACATAATAATCCAAGCTAACCATGAGCGGGAGGAGGAACGTCTTATCCTATATTATTAGATAATATTGGCACAAAATATGCATTAGTACATTAAATGTACTAAATATGGGGAAATGTATAAAAGCCTAGGCATAAGGAAAAAAACCTCAGGAACTTTAAAAATGATATGCATGATCAAGTAAAATGTAGTAATAGCCTTTAAAAGAAACAATGAATCATAAAGAAGGTCAATTCACACTTAAAACATAAAGAGATTAAAACTTCAATAAAACCTTTCAAGAAAACATAGTTCCGTTATGAGATATTTGTTGTTAAGTGACAATAAGACCATGTGAACTATAACATGGAATCTGGCATGAACCTCACATCTAAAAGAGAAAACTACTTGTCAAGGTAGAATTCCATCATATTCACTCTTTGGTAAAGTGGATCTCCTAGCTAGGTCATTTAAGAAAATTCTAACAACGCATATAGTTTGGGACAAGGGAATATCTACTAAAGAGCAAACCTCTACTAGCAGTAAGGCCTCCATTCGAAAGTCGTCTTGATGCTAAGTAAATCCCAACATAAAAGACATAATTATATTCATATCAAAATACATAGAAAGACACACTTAAACTACCAATCCCATCACAAGTCATTATAGAGTAGCTCCTTTCAAAACCATCATTCCATAGAATTTAATAATAGACACTTACCTTTCTAAGCATCTAAATCATGATTTAATTCATATGTGAGAAAACCTTTCACAACTTTTTGATTCTTATCTCAAAAGCGTCATAGTTCATAAATCACCCTTTCATAAAACATGCATAGATTTCATAATCATAATTCATAAGTTCATAAGCATAATACATAATTCATGTTGATAAATTAGAAATATGCATGGGTCCATATGAGATCAATTGAAAACCATGTAATTGAATCAAATTATGCATAATATGATTGAAAATAAATAGGTGAATCATAATAAATAGGACCCATGGATAATTGCATGAAACCCTAATGAAATTGGGTGAAATCAATTTTGGAGATTGATATTTTTTTGGGACAAAAATCGATGAAAGCAATCCATTGGTTAATTCCCACAATCCTTAATAATCAAAGCCAAAATAAATGGGGAATGAGACCTTAAAACTCTAATCTTCTTCCATGGATCTTGAGAGAGAGAGAGTTGGAGAAGAAAACTTGAGAGATTTGGGAGATTTAGAGTGAAAGAAAGAAATTAGGCTTAGTTTGAAGGGTAGAAATAGTTATACGTGTAGTTATAGGGTAAAAATGACGTAATTTAGGGGGTAATTACGTAGGAAAAGACTAAAAAGCCAATAATTAAAAACTGCTAGAGGACCCTACTATTTTGATGAGCCGTACTGGTCAATCGTAGACCAAATACTAGAACCCAAAAACCATCCAACTTTCCATGAATCCTCCCAATGAGTTGTTGTCAACTCTATGATCTGTTGACCCCTATGCAGAACCCAAGTTCAACTCCAAAATTTCACTAAGTCTTGATCACTTCTATCCAAACCCTCTTATGGTCTGTAGCATCCTACGACTCGTTATATTCACACGTAAGTCATACATTAAAGGCTTGATATCCAAAAGTCAAACCCAACCTTTAAACTTTCTTCCTATGGCCCGTAGGTTGGACTCGTAGATCACAACATCAGTGCCAAAACTGAACTTTTCCCTTCCAATTTGACTTTCCAATTACCAAGGTGTTACATATAGTGGTTCATCTAGCCCATCAAAGTAGTCCTCCACTCCAAGATCTTTCTATGGCTATGGGGACCTCAGTCATTTGCTATAGTAGTGTCCCATGTAGTCTCATACAGGCCCTATCAACTTATTCTACTTTGGCTAGAGGACCAGTACCTCCGACTAGTGGTCGGGGTAGAGCTTACTTAGGCATAGGTGGACGGGCTTCTTATAGTGGTTCTACAACACAATAAGGTAGGCGTAGAGGTACCATCCAGGTTGGAGGTAGTAAAGAGGGCCAATGTTATGATTTTCTGGGCATAATCGAGGTAGAGGCTTCTAACGTGGTTATTACATGTATCATCTCGGTCTACCATCGATCTACATTTATATTGTTTGATCCAGGATCTTGTTTCTCTAATGTGTCACCCTACTTTACTTCTGGGTTTGATATGATGTGTGATAGCATGCCTGTACCTATTTATGATTCTATACCCATGGGTGAGCCTTTTAGTGGTGGATCGAGTGTATCGATCCTATCTTATCTCTTTGGTGGGGTATGCCACTTGGGTAGACTTGATTATTCTAGAGATGGTGGACTTTGATGTCATATTGGGTACATATTAGCTCTCTTCTTACCATGCTAATCTTGATTGTAATGCTAAAACTTTGACCTTAGCAATGCTTGGTGTCCCGAGAGTTGAGTGGAAATGTGCTATTAGTTTTGACCCTAGAAAAATTATCTCCATCCTCTATGCTCAAAGATCAATGGATAGAGAGTGTTTGTCCTACTTGGATTTTTTCTGTGACACTAGTGTTGAGTCACCTACCATGTGGTTCAGGAGTTTCCCGATGTATTACTTACTGATATTCTAGGTGTTCCTCCAGATAGGGATATTGATTTTGCTATTGAATTTGAGCCAAGCACTATGCCTATATCTATTCCTCCCTCTTGCATGGTCCTACTAGAGTTGAAGGAATTGAAATATCAATTGCAAGACTTGTTGAGTAAGGATTTCATTTGCCGTACTTTGTCGCCTTAGGGTGCACTAGTCTTGTTTGTCAAGAATAAAAATGAGACTGTGAGGATGTGTATTGACTATAGGTAGTTGAAAAAGATGACGGTGAAGAACATGTATCTCTTTTATGCATTGATTACTTTTTTGATCAGCTTTAGGGAGAAACTTTGTTCTCTAATATAGACTTGAGATTCGGCTACTATCAGTATAGGATTTTTGCATCAGATGTCCCTAAGATAGATTTTCAGACTCGGTATGGCCACTATGAGTTCTTGTTGATTTCTTTAGTATTGACTAACACCCCTGCAATGTTCATGGAGTTAATGAATGGGGTGTTTCAGCCTTACTTAGATTTATTTGTTATTATCTTCATTGATGATGTTTTTGTGTACTGTAGGACTGAGGAAGATCATGTTCGACACTCGAGGATAGTGCTGCAGAGGTTGAGAGAAGACAAGTTGTATGCAAAATTCTCAAAGTGTGAGTTCTGACTTGATTCCATGGTATTCTTGGGACACATGGTGTCCAAAGAGGGAATTAGGGTGGATCTATCCAAGATTGAGGTAGTTAGAGGTTGGACGAGACCTATTTCTTCTTCTAAGATTGGAAGTTTGTGGGATTAGTAGGGTACTACAAATGGTTTGTATGGAGTTTCTCCACTATTACAACCCCTTTGACTAGGTTAACTCAACAATGTGTGGGTTTTCAGTGTTCTGATCAGTCTTATGAGAGATTTAAAAGCTTAAAACCGTGTTGACTTTGACTCCTTTCTTGAACCTACCCAGCGAGGGAGTGGAATTTACCGTATTTTGTGATGCTTCAGGGATCCTTTTGGTTGGTGTTTTGATGAAGAAGGGTAAGGCAATTTCTTATGCTTCTAGATAGTGGAAGACCCATGAGATGAACTACTCTACTCATGGCTTGGAGTTTGTGGCTGTGACCTTTCTGCTTAAGTTATGGTGTCACTACTTGTATGGTTTATATTGCGAGGTCTTCACCAATCATTGGAGTCTGCAGTACATCTTCAGTCAAAGAAATTTAAACCCGTGCTAAGCTTCACTTTTGTACCAAGACCCTTTTGGAATGATTTCCAAAACTGAGTACCTCTATCGGATATAATGGACAATGGCACACCATGCAAACTTACTATTTCTCTCAAATACAACTTGGCATAGTCTTTCGCCACATAAGAAACCTTGACGGGGATGAAATGGGCCGATTTCATCGTTCGGTCTACTATCACCGAAATTAAATCATATTGGTGTCGAGTGCGTGGAAACCCTACGATAAAGTCAATATTTATGTCTTCCCACTTCCAAGTAGGAATGCTAATATCCTGAGCGAAACCTCCCGATTTTTGATGCTCAACCTTTACTTGTTGGCAATTTGGACATTTATCCACAAATCCCGCAATGTCCCTCTTCATCCTATTCCATCAATAGACCTCCCGTAAATCACGATACATCTTGGTGGCTCCCGGATGAATGGAATATCGAGAACTATGGGCTTCCGCCAAAATTTGTTCCCTTAGCTCATCAACATTCGGAACACATAATCGACCTTGGTATCTAAGTACCCCATCTCCCCCTTGGGAGAAAGCCTCAATGGACTTCTTGAGTACCACCTCTATCAATTCTACCAAAATTGGATGTAGACCTTGCTTGGCTTTCACCTCACTCACAAAAGATGACTCAGAACCATTATGAACCATGACACCACCCTTGGTAGAGTCTACTAACCGAACACCCAAACGTGCCAATCTATGTGCATCTCATACCAATTCTTTCTTATCCTCATCAATGTGAGCAACACTACCCATGAACAACCTACTAAGATCATCCACTACTACATTAGCTTTGCCGTGGTGATAAAGAACACTCATGTCATAATCCTTCAACAACTCGAGCCATCTTCTTTGGCAAAGATTTAGATCTTTTTGGGTAAACACATATTGTAAACTCTTATGGTCGGTGAAAACATCAACAGGTGCCCCATATAAATAATGCCACAATATCTTTAAGGAAATTGCCACCGCCGCCAACTCAATGACATGGGTAGGATAGTTCTTTTCATGAACCTTAAGTTGCCTTAAAGCATAGGCAATTACTTTACCGTTTTGCATAAGCACACATTTCAATCCAACTCTAGAAGTGTCACAATATACCACAAAACCATCCGTACCTTCCGGTAAAGTCAACACTGAAGTGGAAGTAAGCCTATCTTTCAACTCTTGAAAACTTTTCTCACAAGAATACGACCATATAAACTTGGCCTTCTTTTGAGTCAAGGCCGTCAAAGGAGAAGCAATGGAGGAAAACCCTTCAACAAACCTTCTACAATAACCGGCCAAAGCCAAGAAGCTTCTAATATCTATCAGTGATAGAGGTCTAGGCCAACTCTTGACCGCATTGATGAGTCTGAGATTTCGACTCATTTGGGCTTTGTTTTGATAGCATAAGTGTCCTCAAATGCCTAATTTATTCTCTAATCTGATGTTAAAGTGTTGCTTTGTAGCTACGAAGGCTAAGGAGCAAGGCAAGGACATGATCGTGCAAAGAGGAGCTAAAAAGCTGAAGAGGTGAAGAAAAGAAATCCTGGTAATCACCAAGACCACTCGGTGAACCACCGAGTGTCTCTTAAGCTCATCCAAAGTTCCAGCATGCCAGCGTTGGGGGAAGAACCAAGTTGGGACAAAAATTGGCATTCGGCGGATCGCCGATCAGTTCCGCGACAACATATTGGATCGCCCAAAGTTACAGGACCTGAGATGCTAAAGACCAAGGAAAAATGGCGATGGAAGAGGACAAATGGCGGATCGCTGACCTGTTCGGTGAAGTCTGACTTATCTCTCCAAATGGCTGTTCAGGCCAAAAATTGGGCAACTATAAATTGAAATTTGAAATAAATATTTAGTATCATGCGATCATTCAATAGTGTTTTATTTTAGTTTTTTAGTTCCATTGTAGACTTTGAAGCTTTTGAGGCTCAAACTTGAAGATTTGCGAGTGAGTTTTTGAAATTACTCAATTTGGATCATTGAAAAGACTTTAGAACCTTTACCCAGATCATGGCTAATATATTTGGTAATCGTTTCTCTATTTTTATTATGTGTAGCTAAAACCCCAATTCTCGGGGTGTGGTCATGCGTTTATTTGTCTAATTATCTTATGAGTATTGTTGCTTGATGATGACATTGTTGTTTTAATGTGGGTTTAATCATTAGCTGAGTTTTAATGTAACACCCCAAAAATTAGTAGGCTAAAACTAGAGCTAGCGTGGGGGTTAACGTCAAGGAAAAAGGGCAAGGGCCAAGGCAAGGGGCCAAGGATGCCCAAAATTGCCTGGGAACTTCCCACACTTCCACGAGGGTCTTCACGACCTGTGGTGGCCATCACGCCTCGTGGTTCCACTCGTGGTGGTGAGGTAGTAGCCTCCTTAAGGCTACCCAAACTTGGCTCCCCTTCAAGAGCCATTTCACGGACCGTGGTGAAGACCACATCCCATGGGAAGGCTCGTGGGGTTGCCTTCACCTTGTGGGGGTTATGTCATGATGGACTAGCTACTGGTAATGGGACCACGGGGACCTTCAAGGACCGTGGTACCCTTGACGGCAAGTGAAGTGGGGCGTGGTCCCTGGGTGGGTCACTTAAGTGGAGGGTGTTTTTTAGAAATTCCTTTTTAAGTGGGTATTAAGTGAGGTTGTTTTGCCTAAGTTTTATACACATATTTAAGTCATTTTAACCCAAAATTCCACCCATTCACCTCATTATTTCTAAAACCCAAATCAATTCCCAAAAGTTCATCCTCTCCAAATATTCTCTCCCTAGAACCTGAAGAAGAAGAAGAAGAAGAAGAAGAAGGAAGTTGGAGCTAGGATTCAAGGAGCAAGATTTTATCACTCAAATTCATTCGGCTTTGTTGATAAGGTATGGTAGTCTTTCATCCATGGAGTCCCTTCAAAAATCCTAATTTCAAAGATAGATATCCCCAAATGTTAGGGTTTGATTCCAAAGTCATGGGTTTATTTCAAATTCGTTTCTAATGATTGAATTATGATATATTATGTAGGAATTGATGATTTCCTATTGTTTTTAAGTTGTATCCCAAAGAACCCATGAAATCCCCATATTTCCCAATTATGATCTTGTGATGTGGGTTTGTTGGTGAAAGAAGAATGTTATGAAATTATGCATGTAGTAATTGGGTTACTTGAATTATGATGATATCCATGTCTCATGTATTGAATTCTAGATGTTTTCAATTGATATGATATTTGACCCTTGAAAGGGCAAAATATGATATTATGTATGTTTTATGAAATTAATGTATATACTTTAAGAACACTTTGAGAGTGAAGTGTTTATGATTACGATGTAGTAGTTGTGTTGTTGAAAGGATATTATCATATACATACTTATGCATGATTATGATATGATGTGAAAGGTTTTCTCACATAATAAAGATTCTAAGGTTGAAAGGCTTTCTCACCTAATTGAATCTAAGATATGTATATGTAGACATGGACGGTGAAAGGTTCTTCTCACGCATGATCTAAGAGCTATCCTACGAATTATGTTGGATTGAGTGTCAAGACATTCTTCCATAAATATGAATTAAGTAAAGACTTAATAACTACTCCGTGGGAATTAATGCTTAGCACCGAGTGGATATTATATATGAGATGGAA
>JAJOOS010025584.1:0-23993 GCA_029582725.1 Solanum chiquidenum
GCAGATAATATCACTAGTCGATTGGAATATCACACTCCTACCAATTATCCTTGGAGTTTTTTCTTCGTTCTTAGTTACTCTCACCATTTCTTAGGAATAATTGGAGAAGATGCAATTAGGAGTGGGGAAAGATCAAGAGTTTGAGAAACAAGAAAGAGTGGAAGTAAGAATTTCAAGCTCTTGCTATGTATTGTAATTTTCATGAGCTCTCGCTATTTCGGATAAATAAAGAGCCTATGTTTGCTCTTTCAAGTAACTTTCCCTTTTGTCATATCAACTTTAGGCCCAGGAAAAGAATTGGTTAGAGCCTATTCTATTAAAAAAATATTTCTCCAAGAAGCCTATGACTCAGTGGAATAGAATTATTTAGAGCAAGTGATGTATGGTCTGGGATTTCCTGCTATGTTTACACAGTGGGTGGGTAATGAATTGTGTGAGAACAGTGAACTATTCTATAGTAGTGAATGGGCAGGCTACTCAGAATTTTGCAGCAGCTAAAGGCCTCACTTATGTTTTGCAGATGACTTGCTAATATTTTCTAGAGGAGATCTCAATTCCATCAAGGCCCTCCAAAGATGCTTTTCACAGTTGTCAGGATGCAAGCAAATCTCAACAAAAGCTCCATTTATTGTGGGGGAGTCTAGTTAGAGGTGAGGCAACAAATCATACAACAACTTGGCTACAAAATGGAAAAGCTACCATTCAAGTACCTTGGGGTGCTTCTTTCTACTAAGAAATTTGACAGTAATCCAATGGTACCCTCTCATTGACAAAATCATAGCCCAAATCAACTCGTGGACAGCTAGGAAATTGTCATATGCAGGTAGAATACAACTGGTACAGACTGTGTTGTTTGGAGTTCAATCTTACTGGGCACAACTTTTCATTATTCCTGCAAAGATAATCAAACTGATTGAAGGGCTATGTAGAAGCTATTTATGGTCAGGGTTGGATATGTTACTAAAAAGGCACTAGTTGCTTGGGAGATAGTGCGTTGTCCTAAGTCTGTTGGAGGCATGGGGCTAATTAATATGCAAGTCTGGAACAAAGCAGCAGTTGCCAAATTATGTTGGGACCTAGCAAATAAAGAGGACAAACTTTGGATCAAATGAATACACACATACTACATAAAGGGGCAAAGCACTTGGCCAGAGACCAAACAAGCCAGCTGGCTGATAAGAAAAGCCATGAGTGCCAAACATATAATTGATCAAATCCAACTGATGAGAGGCAAATTTATATGTACATGATTGGGGAGCAGCAAAGGCCTGATTGGAAATGTCTCATGTTCAAGAATGCAGCAAGGCCAAAAGCTTATTTCACTATGTGGCTCATGCTTAACAAGAAGTTAGCAACAACTGACTTGCAAGCTAAATGGGGTGTGGAAATAGATAAGACTTGTGTCTTATCCAAGAATGCAGAAGAGACTATAGAGCATATGTTCATACAATGTCAATTTGCTAGAAAGCTATGGGAAAGATTGTTTACATGGATGAGAACAAAGCTTGCTGTGATAGCTGCTTGAATTGTAATGTCTTGCTTCAGGTAATTAATAGAATGTTAGTTACCAAAAAAAAAAAAGCATAATTACTTAGAGTCTGATTTTCCATAAAAATAGGATATAGATCATGAGACTATGAATTAGACTGCTTGTTTGACAAGAATAATCAACTAGTACTACTATATTTATCTATTTGTTATTATATACAATAAGATGATGGATAATGTAGCTCACTAGAGCTTTGTACAGAGAGCAAAGGAGCTAAATGGGAGCATCTAAAAAAACCATTTCAGTTCCATCTCTTGGAGTTCTTTGATTTCTTCGACTTCTGTTTTGCTGCTTGGAATGCCTGCATTTTCTGTTTCTTCCGAGCTTCCTTTTCCGCCTGTCAGTCACAATAACGATATATACATTCATCATTCTCAGAATATGCTATTGATAATTTACAATTCATCTATCGGGCAGAACGTTAAAGCTCTCAAAATGTATATTTCATGCTATAGTTTTGAGTGATCTAGCAGAGAAAACCCGAAATTGTTACCTTTGACATCTTGGATTTGGCTTTAGCTTTTGGAGACTTGTCCTCGATCTCTGCCTCTCGTTCAAGCTCTCTTTCCCTGGCCTCAAGGTTTTTCTCCAAATAATACTGTACAACACGTAAATATATCATTTATTCTAGTAAAAAGAATCCAAAAACACACTTCAGTAATATAATGTAACCAACTCAAAATCATTTTTTCACAATCAGACCCCCAAGAAGACATTTCCAGAAAAGTAAATGTTAAAATCAGAGATGAGCTTTCCGTTTGAAACTTCAAAATTTGATGTGTAAACAATATATGCAATTTAACGAGACACAATATTATGAAAATAAACAATTTATGTCAGATACACATGACTTTCACCAAACGTTAATCAATGTTTAGAAAGTTTTCAATGGCGATCACAACACTGGGGATAAAGGCTAATGATGGTCATAAGATGCCAGGTTTAAGAACTTACATCATAATCTCCTTCATAATCATGTAAAGTGCCATCTTTTACTTCCAATACTCTGTTAACAATTTGTTTTATGAAGTACCGATCATGAGAAACAGTTATCACGGTGCCTTGATACTCCGTAATTGCCTCCTACAGAAAAATTGGAAAGAAACTTGGGGGTAAATAAGTTTCCCGCGAGAATATATGTATAAGGTAACATGAAATACTGGTAAGAACTGATGAGAAGAAAGAAGTACCTCAAGCATCTCTTTTGTTGGTATGTCCAAATGATTGGTTGGCTCATCCAGTACTAGCAAAGTTGAAGGGGTCACCATGAACTTACAGAAGGACAGACGTGCCTAAGCAAAAAAGGTTGACGCATAAGTTCAAATAGGGAACAAGAGAATAATCCAAGAGTAAGCCTTAAACAGAGGATAATTGGGTGAAAATATTAGTAAGAAATAATGGTGTCACAATTGAGACAAACCATTCATATATCAATTTAGTACACATAAGTTTTGCTGACAATGAAAGTTAAAATGGAAACTGTTAGATGGTGAAAGGTCACAACCAACAGACACTCTTACCAGATAAATTGTCAGTTAATTTTCTTATTCGGAAGTCTCAAAAAATGAAATAAATGGCTTTTCTCCCCCGACACCAAGGCTGTCGGTCAAAAATTAAAGTAATCTTGGAAGTATAGACAGTTAAACCACGATTGTACATTTCAAATTAAAGCTCACAAAACCAAAATAAGCTTGAAAGTTCAATCATAAGGTAATCACGTGCAATAGTGACTTGTGTGAGATAGCTCATAGGTAAGAAATGTAATACTTGACATTTCCATAAAGCTAAATTAGCGACAGCAGATATTGCCTGTATTGATGCGAATTCATGTTTGCAGCTAGAACAATTTATAGAACAAATTTACAGATGAAAATGGTATCCGTGAAATGGTAATGATCACATGGCTTTAAATTTGAGAAAGGAATAGTAGAAAAAGCAATTATTACAGTCAACGGATTGCACAAAAACAGACAAAGGAGAGCCTCTATCTTTTTCAAGAATATGCAGAGAAGATCAGTTGATATTCTTACCTTCTCACCGCCACTCAAAAAGGAAACCTTCCTGTCAAGCATGTCAGCTTTAAAATTACAACGTCCAAGGAGTCCTTTTATATCATCTAGTCTCCAATCCTCAGCAGCTTCTGCTACAGTTTCAAGGACAGTTTTTTCCAAATCGAGTGCCTCAGCCTTAATCAAAAGAAAAACAGAGATTATACAATCTTGGTCACGTTATCACATGTAAAAAAGAGGATAAAAACAGCTGCCAAAGATCAAAAGAAAACTAGAAAGACTTGACACACCTGATTCTGCTCAAAGTAATTTGGTAAGACGTTGTGCTCCCCAAGCACAACTTCACCTCGTGTTGGCTTCAGTAAATCCATAATCAGTTTAAGAAAGGTGCTCTTTCCACACCCATTAGGACCAATAATGGCAATTTTCTCTCCTCTCTCAATTGTCAAGTTCGCATTCTTGAAAAGAACCTGCCAGAAAAACAAGCATGTAAGATAAAAGCCAACCCCATAAATTTAAGAAGCAATGGTACTAGTTATCATTCACATATCCACAAAAGAAGAAGCAAATTGAGATCTCAGCATCAATGTTTTGTGTTTGACCTTATCCTCGAAAGCAAATTCCAGATTTTTAACATTCACAACTGTTCTCCCACTTCTTTCACGTTCGGGGAACCTAATCTTCATTTGTTTCCTTATGAAAGGCTTATCAATTTGTTCCTGGTCCTGAAGTTTCTCCAGCTTCTGTTATCACCAAAAGGAAAGGAGAATGAAATCAGTATCCCAAAGTCTGAAAGACAAGGTACAACATAGTTAACAAATATGGAAATGACAAAAGTTGGCCAAATTGATCAGGTGTGCCCTCCTTTTCTTAAATCTTACTAGCTTAATTTGCAGAATAATAGTCCCATGTGAGGATCCTAATCACTTCAGAACAACTAACACAATAAAAGAGGCAAAGTGATGGGATTTGACATGCTGCCACCTGCTAACATATTCCTTGGCACCAAGAAAGAGATGTCCTTTAAGCACCTATAGGCTTAGACAGTTGGATGATAAAAATTACACTCTGTATTCATCAGCTATCCGGTAGCTGATTTGCTCAAGTTAATACATCTCTGTCACTCAGTGCAAGAGCAATGGTTTTTTCCACAAAAAACAACGCACTCATGTGCAAAAATCAACATACTGCAGTTACAGATCAATAATGGAGACATCTTTATTTACCTTTTCAGCCGTAGATGCACGACCTGAGTTTGCTCCAGCACTTAACCTACTTATCAAATCTCTCGTTTGCTCAATTTCCTTCTGTTGCTTTTCCCATGCAGCATTCTGTGTTTCAATCCATTCAGCCCTTGAAATAATATAATCCGAGTAATTTCCATCATATGTCCTAGATACACCCATATCAGTCTCCACAATTTTTGTACACAACTGGTCAAGGAAAGCTCGGTCATGAGATATAATGACCATCGGAACTTCTTGCTTATTAAGATAACCCTCAAGCCACTCAATCGTATCAAGGTCAAGATGATTGGTCGGTTCATCCAGTAGTAACAAATCTGGGTCCTGCAAAAATCAAACATGTTATTCCCCAAGCAAAAACAATTACACAAAATATAAGCCAAGTCTAAGACCAATCAACCAAAGATGTATCATGTGATAAGTGGATTAATATGCTTTGAAGAGCAATAAACACCATGTAATCAGATATACATGTCCTTGATTCATCAAATAAATTAGGTTCTGCAGTAGCTACCAAAAATCAAAATATCCCCCTTCTTAAAAAGCAAATTACTCAAGATCTACAACTGATCATTTCGCACACCCTATTCTTTGTTTATAGACACTAAAACATAATGTTTGACTCATTAATCACAATATACTATCAAAGTAGGTATGTTAAAGCATAACAATTCCAAGAGACGCATGAACAAAACATAATTCGAGATACCATTTCCACGTGAATTACTTGCAGAACAGCATTAACCACGCATTAAACGAAAAAATCTAATATCTCATACCTGCAGCAAGATCTTGCCCAGAGACATCCTCATTTGCCAGCCACCACTAAATGAGGCCACAAGCCTATCTGCATCCTCTGGAGCAAATCCTAACTCGGGCATCATCTTGTTAATCTTAACATCCACCACATCCAAATCCACAGCTTGTGCCCTCCTCTGCAGCAAATCAAACTCATCCAACAGCCTCCCCATCAACTCCAAATCATCAACAGATTTCTCAATTGCCTTTTGAACCTTCTCAAGTCTCTCAGCAACTTCCATTTCCTCCTTAAATGCACTCATAAACTCTTCCTTCACAGTTCTTGTCGACTCAACCTCAAATTCTTGGCTTAAAAATGCAATCTTCATATTTGATTTTGCCTTAATCACATTTCCAGAATCTGGCTCTTCCAAACCAGATATAATCCTCAATTGGGTCGTTTTCCCTGCACCATTTACACCTACTAAACCAACCTTTTCACCCTTTTTCACCTCCCAACTCACATCTTTCAGCACCGTAACACCTTTATAACTCTTGCTAACATTCTCTAGCCTAACCCCAGATGAAATACTCGAAGCCCCATTACCTGATTGCTTGTTACCCCTTCTGGAATAATCAAATTCATTACTAGAATTACTCGAAAACAACGACTCTATATCTTCCTTTACCTCAGTTTCAGCAGTTTCAACAGCTACAGCTTGCAATTTTGATGAAATTCTAAGAACTTTTCTTCTTCTGGGGTTATTGAAAACTGTAACTGCAGTGGTTTTCACACCACCAGGGCATAGAAGATTAGCTCTTCCAGTGAGAAAAGTGGAACGAAGGTCGATTACTTGGAGCTTTGCAGCAAGGTCCATTGTTAGGGATAATTCAAGAAAATTTTATGGGTAAATTTGTTTTAAAAAAAAAGAAAGAAACTTTAGGGTTGTTATGAAGAATTTGGGTAAAGATGGTTTGTGGGTGAATGAGATTTCTCTTCTATACAAAGTGTGAAGAAAATGGGGGAAGAGAAGAGAGAGTTTTCACTCTGTAGAAAACTACCTTTCTCTTATCAGCCCATGAAGATGAAGAAGAGGAAGAATAAATAAGCTTGTGGAGAGGATTTACATAAATTTTACAAAAAGTAATTTCTTTTTTCATCCGAGGTCGGATACTAATATTGGAGCTTGATTATTCTGAATTTACATCGCATAAAATCTCATTCGAGGAGAGCTCTACATATTTGAAGCTCAAATCAAAATTTCAGATTTCTAACTAAGAAGAGGAACAACCTTATCTACTGCATAATTTCTTCTCAATATTTGTTCTTTTTATTTTTAGTAATATTATTTTTTTGTTATCATTTAAAATGTATTAGTAAAGATGATCATATTGATTGGATAGAAAAAAAAAATTGATTTAGAGTTTTCAACTTTAAATTATTATATTTTCTCTTAATCGAGCTCGTCGCATTGAATTTTATCTGTATCAGAAGAATTAGTGAAATTTAGTTTTTTTATGTCGTCATTAAAATAAGAAATTACTATTCAAAATGATGAAGCTTTAAGTTTGTCTATTACTATGACCTTATCTTTGATTTTTTATGTGATTAGTATTTGAACCTTTCTTCTCCTTTGGGATAATTTTTGAGATTTTTCATTGAATTGAGTAATAACTACTTCTGAAATAAATTTTATCAACTTTTTTCATCAATACAAAGGAAAGTTAATACTAAATAACTTATAATAAGTAGAAGCTAATGCTAAATGATATTTTTCATCAATACAAAAAGAGGATAGCATTAAATAAAATTATTCACTAAAGTCATAAGTTTGTTTATTCAAACAGATTCAATCGACTTAATAATATCGTCTTAAATACAATGAAAAAATAAACAAAAAAGGGATACAAATTGAATACTTTTTTATATACAAATAATAAATAAATGTGTGGTATACAATGGGGAAAAAACATAAAGGTGTGGGATGAGATAATTTGGATTTTGGAAGAAAGGAATTTGTGGTACATAAACACATAGAGACTATTCTCCAAAGCCAAAGATTTCATCCTGTCACTTTGTGCCACGTGGAGGAAAAATGCAAGATGGTGCATCAACCACGCAGTTATAGATATGAATAATAATTTTAATTAATAAAGACATCAATTTTTTGACAAACTTATGTGAATGAGAATATCCAAGTGTGTGGTTCATGGCCAATTTAACATTTTCCTACATTGGCTTATTCTTTTGGGCTTATAATAAGTCAAACAATGGCCATTATTTGTCTTTCTTTCTCACTAAAGCTTATCCAAAGTAAGTAAAATCAAGAATAATTTTCATAAATATTATAGTTTGGATCATAACAATTTATCTAGTCACAATTTATAGAAATAATTTTAGGGAGAAGAGAAGTCAGCGAGATTAGGGGATATAGAGGAGAGAAGCGAGCAGGTTATATCGTAGATACAACTTGTATCTCAATCTTGATTGAGATACACGAATCATTGATACATATATACACAATCTTCTCTCTCAAATTTCGCTCGCATCTCTCATTTCTCTCTAAACCTCACATAAACATAGGGATACACATATTATCTTGGAAACTGAAACATAGATACATAGATATACATTGTATCACCCCCTAAAATTAAAACATATAGTCTATATCATTTTTTTTGTAATACACAAATTTTTAAAAAAATTGATGCAATGTTTGAATATTGTATCACTCCTAAAATAAATATACATATACAGTTTTTTCTAATAATATGTGTATCGTTCCATTTTTTTTTATACACAAATCATGTCTTATAATAGTTGTATTAGTCATTCTGATATATAGATACAATTTCTTTTATACTTAGATACAATTGATTGTGTCAATATGTATCAATTGGATAAAATACATTTGATAACATGTGTATCAATTTCTTGATACACATATACATTTTTATGATACGTATATATATAATTGGTTGTATCAATCTAAGAAGAAGAGAAGATTCAAACATTGAACAACAAATCACCTAAAATGAAAATATTCTATATATCGACATTAATTCAATAAAAAAAAAATGAATCAACGGGTATTGTATTAATATTAGAAATAGAGAAGGAAAAGAAGAAAGATTCACACAATGCAGAAAGAAAGGGCAAAAAGGAAATGTGAGAGGAGAGAGGAAAGTGGTGAGCGAGAGCGAGAGAGGAAGAGAAGAAATTTTTTCAATAAAATCCTAAATATAGCTATGTTAAATATTTTTTTTAAAATTTCACTAGTTTTTCCTAAACCCAAAGTCAAGTTGGTATGAATATGTTAGTTAACCAAGTTTTGCACAATGATATATATTGGGGTAGACAGAAAATTTGGGCCCAACTCAAATGGAGATGTTAACAGCCCATTGATATTTCAGGCTTGGCTTTTAACATCCAAAATTAGAGAAATTGGCACGACATACTTGGCCCACTAATTGGCATAAAATAGCCCTATTTAAAATGGCTACTTCAAGAATTAGTAATGGAAAAATTACAGAAATTTCACATTTTAGTTTACTTATTACCATTATCCCCTATAAGTTTTACAAATCACCAAAATTCCTCATTTTCGCGCATCAGATTAGTGTATCTCGCGCATCAAATTAGTGTATCATGTATAAAATGTACATCAGATTAGTGTATCATGTATAAAATGTGATGTATCTTACTTAACGATTAATGTATCTCGTGCATCAGATTAATGTATCAACTCTTATATTATTGTATCCGTTTGAGGGATTTCTGTAATTATAAACTTTTAAGGGATAGATTGTAATTTTGCCTTAAAAGTATGTGATTTATGTAATTTACCCATTAATTAATAATTAGGTTTTAAATTTAGTATTTATATATATTTAGTAAAAAAATTAACATAAATATATTATTTGAGCAAAAATTAATGAATTTGATTCAACCCACACTCGAGCTTTTAGCTCCGGTCTTCATGATGAATAAAGATTTCATTTGTGGTACTGTCTGGATAACTGTAAAAATGAGCAATTGTACTAGTACTTATTTGGGCTTCTAGACACCTTACAATAAAGAAGCCCCGACCCCTGGATGTCTTACATGTCTGGCTCGAAATGTTCATTTTAAAAAACATTACATTTCATACTTATTTTGAAAGAAATATTTATAAAATATTCAGAAGATATGAATGTTTATCAACTATAAATTACGAGTTAATCTTCTTCTTTCTATTTTTTTAATTTTCTCCTTTCCCTTTTTGAAACAATAAAGTATTGCTAAAAAGAAAATGAGTTAATATATTTTTTTAATAACATCAAATGCTTTCGAAAAGTTATTAGTTGTAGGACGTGACATAAAATGGATCAAGACAACAATAAAACAACATTTCATTAATAATTAAATTAATTAAGATGAGTATGATTTCTCCAATGACATTAAATAATTCTCAAATATTTTAATTTTGTGCATTGTTGACATTCTTCTCTTCTAGTATTCCATGCATGCATCAATACGCCAAAATTAAAGATAGTAATCATGAATTATTGATTAGTTAATAATAAATGAAGCGGTACATAATTAATTCCACTAATTATTGCCTAATTTTATAATTTTGTTAAAGGCTTAATACGTAAACAATATCCTAAGTTTTTGGAATGTGTCATATAAAAATATTTGAATTAAGTTTTGATTCAATTAAAGAACTCAACTAATAATAAAATGTTTATTAGATATTTTGGGTCTAAAATTTAAATTTTTTGTATGTCTTCTTATTTATCTATTAGGTAGCGCGCTAAGTTGATCATATAAAATATGATATTTCATTTAATTATATGCATTCACCTCAATAAGCCATAAGATGTGTATAATTAAAGGAGATGTCATATTTTATGTGGCTAACTTAACTATCTAATAGACAATGAAACACATTATTCAAAAGGTGTGAGAGGTTGGTTATATAGGTTACGAGGAGAGGTAAAGGTAGACCGAAGAATTAAGAATTTGGGAAAGGCAATATTAAGACATGACATGACGCAACTTCAAGTTACCGAGGAGATGATCCTAGACAGAAGGGGGTGAATAAGGACATGGACCATCTCACTTGGTGATGGAAGTTCACCCAAGTTGTGGTGCCACAACCTTCGAACTAGGCGTGCCTTCTCCGATTCAATCAGGGGGCTAATATGTTCGACCAAGTGATTTTTTTGTTCTTTAATCTTGGCCAATTCAAGTTGATCCAAGGCTCTTTCGATCTCGGACCGATCCCCTGACTCTTCTTCATCCGCGGGAGGTAGTGTAGTGTTGTCTTACTTAGGGTGACTGGTGTTTGTGAATGTATAACTAGTTGTATTATTATAATTTTAATTTTAATTTTTATTATTTTTTAAATAGAATGTTGTTTGTGGTATTTCAATTACCACGTGATTTTATTGTAGTTTTAACTATTTTTGTAATGTTTCTTGTTATTTGCTATATTCTCTTTATTGGCTTCTTCTTCTTTTTTTTATATCGGAATTGTTGCACTTGAGCCAAGAGTCTGTGATAATTAGGGATACTATATATTCTATTCTGATCGTCTGACCGATTACTTTATGTGAAATTTCACTGATTGTTATTGTTATTATAATTTAAAATCGACGTATAAACATGTGTTATTACTCTAACACAATACTTCAAACATGAGTTTCTATCAATTAATCTGGAATTAAATTACTTAGCCTTATTTATATAATAGAGTGTAAACAACATTAGTTTTATCTAGTTGTTCCCAACTAGTTCTTTCAATTAGTTGATTTCTCCCCTTAGACTCTTATTTCAACATTTGAATAATATATATATGTATATATGTATATATCCCTCTGTCAGTTTTGTTCATTGAATAATGGAAGATGTAGTGTAGACAAATTTCTTTCATATGACTTATCTCTAACAAATGAACGGATTAAATTGAATTAATTAAACATGAGTTGAGCAATGCTATATAATTAAGTAATAGCCTCATCAAGAATATATATATATATATATATGTGTGTGTTAAAGAAGAAAATTCCCGTCCCCAATCAACTTATTACCAACACTTCAATTATTTCATTAAATATTTATTATAGGGATAGATTATTCGGCAGAAAGATTATATTTTTTTTGTTGTTGTTATGACCAAGTTTAGGGTTGAGGATGGAATAGGTGGCCACTAGAACCCATTAATTTCACTCCAATAAATATAGGAGTAAATTAAATGTCATTGGAATTGACAAAACAATTGACTTTTTTTAAAATGAAAACAATCAACATTTTATTCATCTTTAATAGTCTTATAATCTTACCATTGTTTTAACCAAAAAATAATAATCTTAACCATTATATATGACCATATAAAATAAGATAGAATGAGTAGTAGTAGTATACTATAGAATAATATAAAATAATTTTTAGAGTAAAGTATTGAAAACATTTTTAAATTTGGTGTGAATTATTAGTCTCATTTCTAAATTATTTACGGTCTTAAAAATATCCATTTATTTTACTTATTGAACTTATATACACCTAAATCTTGCAACATGAGTGAAATATACCCCAAAACTCTTGCAAACTCTTGGCTTTTTATTAAGCAATGTTTCTACAAGAGTTTGAGACAATTGCTATGTCATGCGACAGATCAGGGGTGTATCTAAGTTTAGTTAGTCAAGTAGAAGGATGTTTCTAAGGTTGTCGATAGTTCAAAGACGAAACTATTCTCTCCGTTCCTATTTATATGTTACCATTTTAGATTTCACGTGCATTAAAAAACTAAGTAAGTTTACTACTCTACCCTTATTTAATAATTTCTTGAAGTCAAGTTTTCAATCAATGAATATGAATTAATTTATTCTGATTAATTAGTCCCTATGTCCCTACTTACTTGTCTAATTTTGACTTGACACACCTATTAAGAAAATAATAATTGATATAGAGAGTTTACCATTTTATCCCTATTAATTGATAGTTCAAAATCAATTTACTCATTAAAGAGGTTCAACCTTTTTCAAAAATATTAACTCTCTAAATAAATTGAGGGTATAATAGGTAAAAAAAAAATTATCTTTTCTTGATTTGTCAAAAATAACAAGTAAAAAGGGACAAATAAAAAGTCAAAATTGGACAAGTAAACTATAAAAGACAGAGGGAGAAATTTGACTAATGAACATGAATTATTTATTTAGTTTTTATATGTTGGTCATATATTTTCAAAGCTTACTCACAAGGATAAAATAGGAAGAATAATGTTATTTATGTATTGATTTTGTGAAATAACAAATATTAAAAACTGTA
Organism: Solanum chiquidenum; assembly: GCA_029582725.1. NCBI lineage: Eukaryota > Viridiplantae > Streptophyta > Magnoliopsida > Solanales > Solanaceae > Solanum > Solanum chiquidenum. The sequence goes on from JAJOOS010025584.1 coordinate 12,853, forward strand.
TTTTTTTAATAAAAACGAAAATAATAATAATGTGTTTTAGCAATTATCTCTAATTCCTAATATGAAAGAAATAAAACAATCGTAAAGTGGATCTGCCTGCCCAATATCCACCCTGCAATATTCAATATCATTGATATAGCCATTTTTTTCTCTTCGAGATGATATGTGGGCGTTTGATCATATATTTTATTTTATTTTTAAAAGGGTCATATATCAGTTGAAGTAGAACATAAAATTATATTTGATTATATTTTTTAAATAAAAATAATATTTAAAATAATACTTATGTTTGAATGTACTTAAAATACAATTTTAGAAAATGGAAAGCGAATTTTAGAATAGATTATAAACTGTTTTCTAAATTTGAAATACAACTTTAAGTTGGATTTAAAAAAATTATAATCATACAATAATTTTCAAATAAAATGGAAAATTAATTCAAAAAAAAATTATGATCGAATGGTAAATCTTGTATCTTTAAAATTAGTGTCATGTTTATTTTGTGTTATATCCACATGCATTTGGCATCAAGATTCAAGGGTAAAGTCATCTTTATAATTAAGGGTTTGATATAAATTTTTTTTTTTAATTTATATTAAAAATATATTTAATGGTTTGTAATTCAGAACTGCTTATTGACATTTACTACACAAATGATTTCAGATCTCCCACACTTAGAGTGCGATTTTCATAATTTGATATTGAATTAATTTAAAATTGAAGATATGTTTAGACATTTAATTTGAAAGTCGAATTTAAATTAGAAAATATAAAAGGCAATCAAAACCAATGGATGTGAAAGAAGTGTTGTTGGATCCAAAAAAATATGCCCACTTATATTTTTATTTTTTTTATTGTAAAGAACTTGTAGAGTACCATGTAACTTTGGGATTAACTAAATCTATAATTAGTGAATAGTAGCAAATTCTTAGTTTAATATTTTGGGGAATGTTCATTCTAACAATAATTTATTATTTAATTGCAACAGTCGAAATCAATAATTTGCCTATTTTATTAAATTACAACGTTTTGGTGGTCCAAAGATTATTATTCTCTTAAGTAGTAAAATTAAAATATTGCTGACATGTTTTCGAAGTTATGTTTAGGTTTGTTTATTCTTCTTAAACATTCTCTATGATAATGAACACAAATATTTTAAATTTATATGTACTGCCCCCAAAATTTTACTGCTAATAACAGCTCCTCTTTAATTAATATGAATTGTGATGGAATGGTTAGAATTCCTTCGCTCTAAATTAAAGATCTTAAATTCGAGACTCTGAAAATGAAAAAAAATCATATTGAGAGTGTTGCTTCTAGAAATAGGCCCTACAATGCGATTCGAATTTATTCAAATCCCGATATGAAATATCTAAAAAAAAAAGCATATATCGTCTCGTCTCTCTTCACATATTATATTAGGCAAAGAAGAAGAATTGAGTTTACATTTTTCCTAATTTTGATGAATATAATTACCTGATACATATTGTTGATAAAAGTAGATGTACAACAACTATAAAAATAATAATTTAAAAACATGGAATATCAATCATAATTAGCTTCCTCTTAATTTGATTCTTTTAATCATTATCTTTATGTTATTTTATCACAAACAAACCTCTCTTTCCATTTATGACAATTTCTCTTTAACGCCTTTTTTCTTTTGCCACCCTCTATATCAAGTATTTGTAGGATATTTTTCAACCACATATTTGATTCTTTGCTTCTAAAGGTTATTTGTCTATCATAACAATAATATATTTGATATAATTACAAATAAAATCTAAAAAAATGATGTGTATATGTAACTTATAGACAATGCCTTCATCTTTTATGGCAATACATCGCAAAACCATGTGCATATGATCTGATAATGCATGATTAATTAATGTTTAACTAAAAGTTTTTCCTCCCCCTATCTTATAAAAATCAAGAGAATATTTCTAATAGATACTCGACTCAAGTAAAACATATTAAAATTTTAAAAAAAGGTATACTAACGAAGAAATTATATAGACACTAATGAGAAAAAAGAAATAATATAGACAATTTTCCATCTAAATAATATAAGATACGATAATTTGTTGAATGGGATTACGATGTACATTGTATGGTTTAAAATTCATGAAGAAAAACACATGATATATATATATATATATATATATATATATATATAGAGAGAGAGAGAGAGAGAGAGATATTCAAATACAAGAATTAGTTGAACATCATATTATAATATTCTAAGCCAAAGTTAATTGTTCAAAATTTTCATATGGTTAAATGTTTGAAATTTTGTTTAAAGACAAATTTTCATTTCCAAAGGTAAGAGAAAGTTTATAGTGAAGGATCAAACGAATACTTTTTGTTATATATTAAAAATCATGTTAGTCGAGGAAAATATATTAAGAGCGAAAATAACGTCTTTGTTATATATTAAGGACATTTCAATCAAGTGAAATATACTAATAACCAAAATAAAGTATTTCTCATACATTAAAGACCATTTTGGTCATTTTCTTTAATATTACAAATGGATAACTTACTTCTTAACCACTTATCAAACGTTGTTTTACTTATACAAAAATTAATGCATGAATAAATTATATTGCAGCTCTTGTAATTATTTCGATAAAAAAAAATTACTCAATTCGTTCCAAAGTATCACCTTAGAAATTTAAAATATGTTTTTCCATTTATACCCTTGTATTCTATCTTTCTCATACATGTATATACTTATTCCAAAATACCTTTATACTCTATTTTTTTCCAATTAGACCCTTAATAAATATGATTTTTAAATACTTATTTTGAGATAAAGGGAGTAACAAATATCGATAAAATCTATATTGCTTAGACTCTTCAAAAATGTTGATGGGTGCGCGTCGAATTGAAGTAATACATTTTTAGAGAATTTAATATGAATACGACAATAATTTTGAAGAGTCCGAGTCGATAAAATTATGAAAGTGAACAGCTTAAGAAAACGTGTCAAAGTATTCACAGCTAGCATTGAGCTTTTGCATACACAGTATGCAAAGTTTCTTTTTAAAAAGGAGTAAAAACCGTGTGAAAGTTCAATGGCAATTCCGTAGTTAAATACAACTACAGACCCTATTTATTTCCTAAAATCTCTTTATATACTGTACTAATATATTTTTTTCCGATTACGATAAACGATACAATACACATATAAGCCCCTCAATTCTTATAAAATTTCTCTAATTCACCCACAAACTTTCTCCTACCCAGTACCTTGCTTTTTCTTATCTCCAAAAATCCATTTTTTTTTGTTTTTCTTCATTTTCTGCATAATGGATGATCGCAAGGAGGTAAGAAAACAAAAAAGCTTAAATCTTTACTCACTTTTCTTGTTTTTTTTTGTTTGCTGATTTTACTTTCTTGATTTTGTTGAGAATTCAAAGTTGGGAAACAGTTTCTTCAAGTTCAAAATATGATCTTTGCTTTGGATTTTACATGAAATAAGGCTACCCCTTTTGCAAAGTTCAAATTTTTACAGTTTTTTGTTTTGGGGTGGTGGGGGGTGGGGTGGGTTGGTCTGAACTGTCTTGTTTTCATTTTTTTTGGATACCCTTTTGAGAGTATTAAGTATATGAATCTGAAGTTTGAGCTTCTTTTGCTTCTCTATTGAGTTATATTAATGCATGAATCTGTTGATTTGAGCTTCTTCTTCTTTTGTTGTTGTTGTCAAAGTGTTTGTCTTTTTGAATCTTGAATGTATTAGTCTGCTTTGAATATCTATCTCTTGGTGATTCAACTTGTTTGAATAGTTTACTGTTGTGGTCAAGAATTTATCATTTTGGTCAACTTTAATCATCTTAACTAAAATATTGTATAATTGGGTAAAAGATGTTTAGAAATTAGTCAAATTATTCTTCTTTCATACTATTCTTTGTGTGGTATGATTGGTGGAGCTATTTTTTGAACTTTAAGATTAGTTCATCTTTATGAAATTTCAGTTGTCACTGTTGAGCACTAGTTGTTTGAAAATGTTAGGTTAGTAGAAGCCAAAATAATTGTGTACCTAACAGTTGATATCTTCCAGTTGGTCCGGTATATGGATTTTTATTTATGTTAAGTGTTTATTTCTAAGTTAGGTAGTCTATTTTGTGGATCTATAAGTGTGTACCTGGTTAAAGGAATGTGAGTGACTTATTCAAAGTTCTGTTGTCACTTTTTTGGAAATAAGTTTGAATTACTTGGTTGAATAGTCACTTGCTCTTAGATAAGCAAAATAGTATATGGAAGATCTCATTAAATACTCAAGATTGTGTTGAAGTTAGTACTTGGTAGAAGTTTGGACGTGCGATATGAAATCAAATCAGTTTTGCAAAGAAAGACTCATGCTACTATTGTTGGCTAATGGATCTTTATGAAATTATGTGTATTTTGGAAGTTTGTAATCGGAAAGATTTATTTATAAAAGAAACATGGAGATATGTACTTTATCAATGCAGTGCCTTAAGATATCCCAATATCTTATTATGAACTAGTATGGTTTAATCCTTTGGTAAGATTGTATTGTGTGTGGACCGCAAACAACTATGTTCATGAACTTACCAAGGAAAGAAAAAATTGGGAGAATTTTTGTACATCTTGTTATTATTGAATTGATTGTGACTCTTTTTTTCTTTTAACAGAAGACTGCACCATGGCTATCAGTGCCACAATTTGGAGACTGGGATCAAAAGGGTGTGATGCCAGACTACTCTATGGATTTCTCAAAGATAAGAGAGAATAGGAAACAGAACAAATCAAGAGCCAGTCTTGGAAATGAGGAAGAACTCATTTCCACAGCTAATAGCAAGTCAAATACAGTTCACTCAGCCCACAGTGATGATCTCCAATTCCATCAAACCCACCCATCAACAGTAAGTTCTTTTGGCGTATGTTGTTCGGACACTCTCCGATAATGTTGCCGCACCCATGTCAGATCCTTCAAAAATGTACTGCTTTTGATGGATCCGACATGCGCCCGGCGATATTTTTGAAGAGTCATAGCTTTTGGCTTTTAAAATGCTAGTTTTCTTTTTATATTACTTTCATATTTTAGTTTAAATGCTGATAGAGTTACAGGTAAGTGTCTGATAATTTCTGGGAAAATATAGTATTGAATACACGGATCAGCAAGTAGTTGCCAGTTATTAAATAAAGGGTATGACAAATAATATTTAGTTGGATACATGTGGTGGGGTCATTGTGTTACTGATCAGTAGGTGGAATTATGGACAACCTTATATTCTCTTACTAACAAGTAATTTACTAAAATAATACCAGCTCATGTGTATCTTCAGACAAATGGAATGACAATTATTGTACTACCAAATATTTAATTGTAATTCTTATGGAGCTATAATACAGGAATACAACAACAACATTTCTAGTGTCATCCCACTAGTGGGGTCTCGGGAGGGTAGAATGTACACAAACCTTACCCTACCTTTATGGGGTAGAGAGGTGGTTTCCAATAGACCCTCGGCTTAAAAGGATAAAAATGTTGTCTTTTTTGTTTTGCCTTTTTTTCCCTTTGGCAAGGCCTGGTGTAAGAAAAGTTGATGCTATATTCTCTTTAATATGGTGTATGCATTTTAACCAATTTCCAATATGATTGTTGATGCATTAGAAGTTCTGATCTTGCAAACTCGAAACCAGTTAAACTCTTAGTTGATGCAGAAAGCAAAGGCTCATTTTTTGAGCCGAGGGTCTCTAAAGGTTGAGGTAAGGCCTGCGTACATCTTACCCTTCCCAGGCCCTAGTTGTGGGATTACACGTCAGTTGTTGTTATATATTCGGTACAAGTGCTGTTCCACTCATTAATGGGTGATGGAAAGTGGTCCTCCCAAAAGGGCCAAATCACATGAAAACTGTAAGCAAGTTGCAAGAAAGTGATGTTTCCCTAATTGGGTAACCAATTTTCTTGTCCAGAAAAAAGCATTTGGCTGTTGCAAGTCTTCAATGTTGGTCTTGTGGTGGAAACACTCTGTTCATATTATAATACAACTTCTTCCGAACTTCCTTGTGGAATAAATTTGATCTTCAAAAACCGAACCTTTTCTTTAAGTGATCTTGATTTTGCACATCCTAGTAAATAGGCCTTTGATGTGGGTGGTGGAGCGGCCCATATTCATGGCGCGTAGTGATCTAATACCACGAGCTCCCCGTTCTCTTCCTCCTCACCCAGCCTGGGCCACCATGTGACCAAAAAAGATGAGCAATCTTAAATGTGTTCTAGAAATCATGTTTGGTCATAAATCGTTACCAATCTTGAGTCTCATATAACTCCAATTTTCCTGTGGCCCCTTGTCTGAATGCCTTGAAAAATCGTCGTATTGCTGATGTAATGTCTCTTAGTTGAAGTGAAGTTTTGTGATTCTTCAAGTAAACTGCTTTCTGTAATGATAATGTTTCTATGATATTCATTCCTTTTCCTTTTTTGTTTTTTGACAGGCAAGAAGAAGCATTTTCAGCTACTTCAACTGCTGTGTGAAAGCTTGAAGTTGATTGGGATTGATTTTTGTGCATTTTTCTAACTTTTCTGTAATGATAATGTTTCAAGGTGACTTTATGGTAACTCTTCTAAGAAATAGCAACTTATTCTGGCTTTTGAAGATTGTGAATTCTTTTTCTTCCGACTCATAAGATGTTGCAGATTGTTAACAATTCAAACTTTATAGCTTGTTTGGTCAAACTTTTAAAATGAGCTTACGACACCTTTCAAAAGTTTCTCTTAGAGAAGTTATAAATTTCATTCTTACTAGGCAAATAATGTTAAAAAGATGTTGTAGATTGCTATCCAAACTTTATATAGCTTATTTAGTCAAGCTTCTGAAATCAACTTATAACAATTTTCGAAAGTGCGTAATGTTATAAATTTCGTGTGTACTAGGCAAATAATGCTAGATGTCGCAACGAACTTTATAGCTTGTTTGGTCAAGCTTTTATAATCAGGTTATAACATTTTTCAAAAGTGTTTTTTAGAAAAGTTATAAATTTTGTATTTCCTAAGAAAATAATGTTAAATAATTTTTTGCAGATTGTTCAGAATCTGAATTTTACCCCTGATTGAACAGAATTGCAAGTGCTCAAAACCATAAAAAATCTCACACAAAAATTTTGCAATTTCTATATTTGTCTATTTTGTGTACTTATATCATAGCTATAAGACTAACATATGTTGGTGTGCAGTGGTGAGAGTGCTTCACCCTTAATCAGAGGTATCGAGTTCGAACTCTGGATATAAGAAAAATCCTATTGGGAGCACCACTCCCAAATGGACCATTTCAGTTCACCATCCAAATTTAATCAGAGCTCCAATGTAGGCTTCGGGTGGATTATAAAAAAAAAAAAAACCATTCCTACACAAACTTGCTTTTGATAATGTTTAAATTTAAATATCTTCTCATTTATTAGGTAGAAAACTCAATCAATATCGTACCTCACTAATACATTTCACTTCTTGAGTTTTACATATCATGAACATTGATTGTGGAAAAAAAACTGATCTGTTCCTTTATTATTCGAAAGACGTGAACACATTTTCAACTATTTTTTTCTTCAAATTTTAACTGTCGTTTTAGCCTTTTCCACAATTATTAGAAAAATATTTTTAAAAATTAAAACACAGTTAAATGGGAACAGAGGGAATAGTATTCAATGAAAATAAAATGTGTAGGGCCAAAGTGAGCTGACAATTCTAATTGGTGTTGTCGAATTTTTGGACTACAATGCTAGTGGATGTCAATATTTTGGATTTGCACCATGATAGTAATTGCTCCTTCTACTTCCATATATTAATCTCTTTTTCTTTTTTTTTGATAAAATTATGTTGTTCCAAAATATTTGTTATCTTTTTGCTCCAATTCACTTTCTGTTCTAATTAGTGAAATATAAAATAAGTTGAGATAAAAGATAAGTTTAAATAATTCGGGTGAGCCCAGAAGTCAAGCAAGAATCAACTTCACACACTAAGAATATCATCATTATCTGATAAAAAGCTTAAAAGATCAAATAAGACGAGGGGTTTTCCTTTTTTTCATACTAAGACATTGACTAAGCTAAGAGAAGGATTTAGGAATATTCTTACGGCTGTTAAAGAGCATATACAAATCTAATAAAAAATACGAGAAATTATATTTTGAGTCTCACTTCCCTTTTCACTACAAGGACAATTCCCAGTAGATTAGTATCCCAAATAGTAGAAGTAAATTCTTTTTAAAAAAAATATTTTGCTCCCATAAAAAGTAATTTGTCGCACCCAGATGTAGTCTAGTGTTCAATGAAGTAATTGAGAACCCTGAAGTCTCATATTCAAGACTCAACAAAGCCAGAAAAACACCAAGGGATCGTTTGGTAGGGTGTATAATAATAATGCTCAATAAAGTGCATTAGTAATGCTTGTATTAGTTATGCATAGATTATTTCTTATGCATTGTTTGGTTTGATATATTAAAATTAGTTTGTATTGTATACAAATATTTATTTTCAAAAATATCCTCCATAATTATGGTGACAAAGATGTAAAAGTACTTTTTAGGGGTAATTGGGTCTTTAACCATACTAATGCATGTATTAAATCCCTATGCATTACTAATACCTAGAAAATCCATGGTATTAATAATACACTCCTCAATACACAATAGAGTGTAAAACTATACATAACATTAAAGTGTACCAAACAAGGGACTAACAATACACCGAGCTAATGCATGCATTATTTTTGCTAATACACTCAACTAAACGACCCCTAAGTGATTTTTTTCCGCCTATCCTAGGCTTGGTAGACAACGTTACCTAGTACCTGGTTCTGGTGGCAGGTATCTCGTGGAATTAGTCATGGTGCGCAAAAATTGACCCGTACAGCACGGGCAGGTTTGATAGTCACAAGGAGTCGGTGCATTTCAATCTTGTACTTATTTACTTACCAGCATATTCTGAAATTTGAAGAAAAACTAATCCAGGTTGCACCATATAAGAAAACGTATGGAAAGTCCTCATTTACGTAATGCAGATTTTGAAGAAAGATTCAACTCAAAATTTTCAAAAAAACACTAAAAGTTCTCATGGAATTTTTTTAGATGATACATAAGATGATTTAGCCAGCATGCGTGCAGATACTCGATATAGGTTGACAGTGACAACATACACATCAAGCTGTACTTTGTTCAAACTAGATCTACCTACCGGAAAAAGAACAACAAAACCAAGCTTTGCAAGCTAGGACAAACCTCAACATGTGATAATGGAAAGCTTTAGTGTTATAGATATGCATCAACTGCAGCAATCAAGATACAGTTTCTGCAATTACACCTTCTTGATGATTTGGACGACGTCTTCATCTTCTAGTTCATGTTCCTGGTACAGAGCAGGAGTAAAGACCGGCATCCTAATTGCACAAAACTAAGGGACAAAGAAACCATTGGGTAGAATGTATAATCCAAGCAGTTCAGAAGAATTTACCTTGCCCACCCTCTGAGGTTTGTGTTTTGCACTTGAACCCCAAACCAGGGCACTGCAGCAACCAAGGCAAATGCTTGTTAAAGGAGGCAGATAATAGCAACCAAACAATACTAAACCTAAAAGCTCACATTCTATGACACTTTATTAAATCAATGATGTGAAACCAATGGAAAAAGGTCCTCAAAGACGAAGCACATTAAGCATGCAAATTAGTATAACACTAAAGCTCAAATGCTGATTCCCAGCCCAGGTGCAGGCACTGATGATAAAAGAAGCTTCAACCAAATGGATCAGGAGAGCGCACACGACCTATTTTAGAACTCGTTATTGTAAATCTTTCTGATTTATAGATCCTGTTTGGATTGGCTTTTGGTTTTTGACTTATAAGCCAAAAGCCATATGTTAGAAATTGTAACTTATGGCTTTTGGCTTATTTTTTATTATTTTAGCTTAAAAGCACTTTTTTAATTACCCAAACACTCCAAAAGTGCTTAAAAGCTATTTTAGCTTAAAAACACTTAAAATAAGCCAATCCAAACACTCTTAACCTTCATCCAATTATTGCTATATATGAAATTGCTTCAAGGAATTATTAATTATGCTTCACTAATATTAAAAAGATGTAGTCCTGTTTCTCATCATTAAAGAAAACCAAAAACAGAAGAAGGGGAATGGAAATGAGAATTACAGCCCACAAGATCAATAAGCATCTATCTGGTTAGCAATATCCGTTTCCTAGCTCAAGAAGCATTTTAGCAGTTCCTTTTTTTTAAAAAAAGAAGAAGAATGGTAACAATACATTTTAGCAGTAATTCGAGTTCAATTTTTTAAGGAAGGTTAGCCAAGGTGTCAAGAGTTTGCAATATCCTGTTCCTGGGGAGTTTCAGCAACTATATGAAATTCCAAGCACCCATCCCCATCCCCCGTCACAATCCATTCTCCATTTCATTGCCATTTTTGGGCCATGGGAGAGAAGGTCCTTATCGTTCAAGGTGGAGGTTCACAAACGAAAGATCACACACTTTTTCCTCAAATTTATGCAGAATTGTCCCTTGACACAGTTACACAAGACCCTCACCATGTCTCGCTTAGGAGTCTCTTTCCCTTTCTTTGTAAAGAAAGTTGCCATACTTGAGCCCATCCTCTTGACAACACATATAAAAGGTACTTTTATACCATTATGTGAAAACTGTAGGAGAGTTTTGAGAGGAAAAAACATACTATTTGAATTGTTTAACCATATCCTTGTGGATTCTTTCGCAGAAGTCCTCCACTGTCCTCCTCTTTGATGATAAAATAACTGGATCCTCATAGTCTGGATTCATTCCCTTCGGCTTTGTGTATATGCGGGTTAGACTAAGATATTCCCAAATCTTCTCCAGCAGGCCATCAAGATTCCATTCCAAATGAGCACTGGAAATCATACAAAAAGCATTTTACAATAATATTGGTATATTTTATTTTTTTGAAAATGGTAATTGTTTCTATTTCTGCAGAACAGTACATAGGTTGTACTGAAACCCGTATTTACATAAGGAAACTCTAATAATACCGACCTATCCCTATAATGAGTCTAAGACATCAATGATAGAGACAGTATCATTAGAGTAAGTTTGATTACACCAAAAACACAGAGTTGAAATGCAATTCAATTTAACTTGTTGCAT
>JAJOOS010025585.1:0-23848 GCA_029582725.1 Solanum chiquidenum
CAATGCATGCACTACACTATTCAAGAATTGTTTATTTACTATTCCTACTTTGTTAATTGCTCATGGTTCCCACAACCCTAGTTGTGGAGTTTAGTTACCCATAATCATATGAACACAATTCATGGTTTTAGATGAAAGAATTATGAACTTCCGTAAGAAGAAGAATAAACCCAGAATTTCAACTTGAAATTCAACATCAAAATCTTCACAACGAGCTTAGGAAATTAATAATTTCTAAAGTTGCAAGTTAATCTCCCAAGTCAAGAACTAGAATAGAATAATAATGTCCAACCCCCCAAAACGAGGTTTACATGCCCTATTTATGGAAAACAAGTCCTAAATAAAAAGAGAAACAAAATAAGGAAAGTTTCGTTCAGGCACGCATCTTCAATCCACGAGACTGACTTACGGACTTTCAATGGATCTACGGTCCGTGAGTCCCTTCCGTCAGCCAAGACTTGGAAAATATTTCAACTTCCAAAATCCAGCTTCTCTGAAGCAAACAACGGATGTGCAGTACGGACCGTTGATCGATCTACGGTCCGTCAATCCCCCTCTGTAGCTCCACACTTGGAATCTTCAAATATTAGGTACTGGAACCCTCGCAGTATCCATCTACGGATCAACAGTACGGTCCATAGATCCATCTACGGACCGTCAATGGCCACTGTGGTTCCACACTTGGTCAGATTTCCCTGATTTGCCTCCATGACTTGGCTGCTGATCTACGACCACCATCTACGGAGCGTCAATGGACCTACGGTCCGTAGATCACCTACGTAGATGCCCTTTTCTTCATTTATTTCATATGTCTCTTTAATTCCGCTCCTGAACATCTTTCCTATAAAATATGATAAAAACACATAAAAAACCAATACGAAAAGGCCCTAGACACATACAACTTGTAAGTGAAATGTATTAAAAATACCGTAAACTCACGGTATATCAATGTCATAACCCTCTTATTCTTAAAACTCTACTATATCCCTCAGCTTGTCCTCCTCAACTTGTTGCACATGGATCATTAGCCTTGCTATGTCCCTATCCCCTATCATTATAGCTGTCTTGCCTTCTTTGCTTGACAGGCCAGACAACCCAGCAACGAATAAACTCATCCTACTCCTCATGTCAGCAACCATCTCCAGAGCATACCGGTAAAGTTGTGTGAACTTCAGACTGTACTGATGAACACTCATAGATTCCTGCTTAAGGGTAAGGAATTCTCGTAACTTTACTTCTCATAGATCACAAAGAAAGAAACGCCCCAAGAAGGCCTCATCAAACAAATCCCAACTCACCATTGGTTACGCGCAAGCATGAGTTAAAAAAAGTTGTATAGAGATGAACTCTATCGCACAAAATGAGTATGAAAGACGTGAGATAGTTCCTAAGTGTTGCAGCCTCCTAATTATAGATGTGGCGCGCTTCACACCTATAAACAGGACTCTACAGACACAACTTTATAGACTCCTTAAGACCCTTGAACTCTGTGCTCTAATACTAAGTTTGTCATGCCCTGGGTGGGATTGGCACTCGAGAATCATTGTTGGCCCCAAGAGAACCCTTGTCATGGCTTACTTACTTAGTGGAAGACTTAAAAAAAAGAATATAGTCTCAAGTGATAAACTCATAAAGTAAACTTAGAATGTTTTAAACAAACATTCAACTAGCCAAGCTGGCAACTCAAGTCTCAAAATATAAGGCAATAACAAGGTAAAGACAAATGGACTAACTGACTGTCTATCTATAAAGCCTCTAAAAACTTAGATGAATGTCAGTACAAGACCCACGACATCCTAATGAACTAAATATTGTAAAGCAATAAAAAGGATCCTCCGGAAGCAATGAGGCTCACTAACAAGTTTGGAGCTTAACTAGAATCAATGCGTTGTATGCTGATCGTGATTATATGTATCTGCATCATTAAATGATGCAGGCCAAATGGCATCAGTACATTAAATGTACGAGTATGGGAGGGGAATACAAAAATAAGACATAAGCTTGATAGGAACTGAAAGAACTTACCTGGTCTCAACTCAACTAAACTCATTTTAATATAAAGCAGTATAAATAAATGCAGGATAAAGAATAACCTTTAAAACATGGATAGCAACTCTGTGTATTGAAAAAATACTATAGTGACTCTGTTTGTATATGAAAATACAAATAATCTGTGTATATAAGAATAGAAAATACTTCTGTGGGAGTTTCTCTAACCAACAACCACCACATAAGAGCTATTGTAATGATACATCGTTCTGCCTCATGCTGCAAGGGTCGTCCTATACCTTGCCGAGAGTATAGAACCTGACTACTAAGTGGATCTACTAGTCTATGCTAAAAATCACTAAGGAATCATCTAAAAAGTATGACCCTTTTCTACCCATGGTGGCTACATTGTTTATGGAGTATAGGAGTTGTCTGAACTCTCCCCCATATCGGTGCTCAATACTACTCCCAAAATATAATACTAGCTCTTATGTTTAAAAACATACTTCTTTCTGTGGTTTGAGATAATTTCTCAAAACTTAGCTTGAAAGGCTCCTCTTGGAAATCAAAGTTTCCTCTCTTGCTTAATTGTGAAAGCATTTACTCTTTACTGAAAACTATCTTAAAGGCTCTTTTGGAAATCAAAGTTTCTTATCTTGTTTAAATGTGAAAACATTTTTTACTCTTTGGGAATACATAGTCCCGATATACTATTTTGAAGAAATGAACTTCAATCTTTACTCATTATTCAACTCAAAACTCAAGTCTTAAAACAAAGTTAAAACGTTAGTAAAAAGACTTTTGAAAAACTCTATGAACTTCTCTTGACTTGACTCTTAATTTTTCTTGAATTAAATTATGGATTCAAGGCTCATGATCTCATGTTATTGATGATTTCATGTTGTTTAGATTTACCTTAGAGTGTATAAATCAACAAGGTAACATAGGTATGTTTCAAGGGAACTAGTACGGAAAGAAGTGGGAAAGAGTAGAGAACTTGGCGTCCCTAGCGCTTTGACTGACGTGGGGCGCCAGGACTGAAATTATAGAACTGGGGATGGGGTGTACTGGCTGGCGCGGCGCTAAAGAGCCCACACTACAGAACACAAAGTTTGGCGCTCTAGCTGGCACGGCGGCCTACCCTTTTCCCCAAAAAATTTCTGGTTTTTCTTGCTCGTTATGCCTCAGTAAATTGTAGAAATCGAGTCGTCAAGTTTCAGTTTCCTAATGAGCTAGTTTTAGAGTGGATGAGTAGTTCAATAGTGCCAAAGGGTCATTTCATTTCATATCATAAGGCCAGAAGGTTAGTTTCTAAGGGGTGTATCTATCACATAGTCCGAGTGAATGACTCTAGTGTTGAGACAACGCCTATCTAGTCAGTTCCAGTTGTGAGTGAGTTTCCAAAGGTCTTTCTAAACAAGCTTCCCAGAGTCCCTCCTGAGAGAGAAATAAACTTCGAAATAGATATTCTTCCTGATACTCAACCCATTTCAATTCTGCCATATAAAATTGCGCCAACTGAGTTAAAAGAGCAGTTGAGAGATCTTCTTGATAATGGTTTAATCCGACTAAGTGTCTCACCTTGGGGCGCTCCAGTCTTATTCATCAGAAAGAAAGATGGTTCCCTTAGAATGTGTATCGATTACCACCAGTTGAACAAGGTCACCATAAAGAATAAGTATCCCTTTCTGGAAATTGATAACCTTTTCAACCAGCTTCAAGGTTCCACTTTCTTCTCTAAGATAAACCTCATATCTGGCTATCATCAATTGAAAGTGAGAGAAAGAGACATCCCAAAAAAGCATTCAGTAACTGTTATGGTCATTATAAGTTCCTTATTATGTGCTTTTGTTTGACTAGCACTCCTACAACATTCATGAATCTTATGAAAAGTGTATTTAAGCCGTATTTTATAGGTTTCTTATTGTTTTCATTGATGAATTGCTTATTTGATCGATAAATGAAGAGGATCACACTGATAATCTCGGAATAGTCCTACATACTCTTAAAGATCGAGAGTTATATGCCAAGTTTTCTAAGTGTGTGTTCTGGCTTGAATCTCTAGAATTCTTAGGCCATATTGTGTCTTGCGAAGGAATTCCAGTCGACACTCAGAAGATTGAGGCAGTGCATATTTAGCCCAGACCCACCTCCCCAACTGACATAAGAAGTTTCATAGGGTTGGTTTGTTACTACAAAAGGTTCATCGAGAGGTTTTCATCTATTTCATACCCGTTGACCAACTCAAAAATATCTAAGCTTCAATGATCTGAATCTTGTGAGCAAAGCTTTCAGGAATTGATAATGCGATTAACTAGTACTTCAGTGTTAACCCTACCAGAGGGTACAAAGGGTTTTGTCGTCTATTGTGATGCATCCAGAGTGGGGCTTGGTTGTGTGTTCATGCAGAGAGGTAAGGTAATAGCCTATGCTTCCAAGAAGCTTAAGATTCATGAGAGGAACTACCTGACTAATGATATCGAGTTGGTAGCAGTAGTTTTTGCTCTCAAGATATGGAGCCGCTACCTCTATGGAGTTCATGTGGATGTGTTCACTAACCACTAGAGTCTCCAATATGTTTTCAGCCAGAAGGAGCTTAATCTCAGGAAAAAAAGGTGGTTAGAGTTTCTCAAAGATTACAATATGAGTATCCTCTATCACCTAGGTAAGGCTAATGTGGTGTTGAGTCTTTCAGCTGGTTGTCCATGGGGAGTAATGCTCATGTTGAGAAATGTAAGAAAGAATTGGCTAAGGATGTTCACAGACTTGCACTTTTGGGAGTCCATTTGTTAGATTCTAATTAAGGTGGAGTTGTTGTGATGAATGGGGTTGAATCATCATTAGTGTCAGAAGTGAAAGAGAAACAAGACAAAGACCGCTTCTTACTTGAACTAAAGGAAAATGTTCATAAGTAGAAGATGATGGTTGTTGGACAAGGGTAAGATCATGTGTTGAGATATTAAGGTAGATTGTGTGTTCCAAAATTGAATGAGCTCCAAGAGAGGATCACAACAGAGGCTCATAGTTCCAAATATTTTATCTATGCCAGTTCCACAAATATGTACCATAACTTGAGAGAAGTCTATTCGTGGAATAGTATGAAGAGTTGTATTGCAGATTTTGTTGCTAAGTGCCCAAATTGCCAGCAAGTCAAGGTGGAACACCAATGACCATGTGGTGTGGCTCAGTTAATAGCTCTTTTAGAATGGAAATGGGAGATGATTAATATAGACTTCTTTACTGGCTAGCCACGATCTCGCAGGTATTATGATCCAATTTGGGTGATTGTAGATCGGACGACTAAATAAGCACATTTCTCATCGGTAAAGACTATAGATTCAAAATAAGATTCTGTGAGCTTATACATACGTGAGATAGTCCGAATTCACGAAGTCCCATTGTCCATGTTTCAGATAAGGGGTGCACAATTCACCGCTCAGTTTTAGAAGTCATTTAAAAAAGGTTTGGGTTTGAATGTAAACCTCAGTACTTCTTTTCATCATCAGACAGATGGACAAGCAGAGCACACAATTCAGACTTTAGAGGATATGTTGAGAGCATGTGTGTTTGATTTCAAAGGGAATTGGGATGACCAGTTGTCTTTTATAGATGTTGCATATAATAACAACTACTACTCCAGTAGTATCCACATGGATCCTTATGAGGCTCTTTATTGGCAAAGGTGTAGATCTCTTATTAGCTAGTTTAAGGTTGGTGAATCTGAGTTGATAGGAGTAGACTTAGTTCATCAATCCATATAGAAGGTCAAAATAATCAAAGAGAGGTTGAAAATAGTGTAGAGCCATCATAAATCCTACGTAGAGTATAAAAGGAGAGACATGGAGTTTGAGGTTAATGATTGGATCTATTTTAAGGTTTCACCTATGAAGGGTGTCATGAGTCTTGGTAAAAAGGGAAAGCTTAGTCCCCGATACATTGGTCCTTACAGGATAACCAAGAGAGTTAGCAATGTAGCTTGTGACTTGGAGCTACCATCAGTGTTAGAACCAGTGCATCCAATACTTCACATCTCTATGCTAAAGAAGTGTTTGGGTTATCCTTCACTTCTTGTGCCTACCAAAAATATTGGTATAAACGACAATCTATCTTATAAGGAGGTTTCTATTAAGATTTTTTATCATCAGCTTCACAAGTTTAGAACCAAAGAGATTGCATATGTCAAGGTCTTATGAAAAAATCGGTTTATTGAGGAGGCAACATGGGAAGCTGAGGAGGTTATGAAGACTAGATACTTTCATCTCTTTTCCTCCGATTTGGTTCTAGTCCAAGGTATTGACTCTTCTTAAAGTACTAATTCAATTCAGTCCCTCCTTCACTATTTTTAGTTCATGAGTTTTATGTGTATTTTTAAATAAATTATTTTGTTAAAAATTTCCCTACCCTCTTCATGCTCAATTCATCCATCATTCGAGGATGAATGATTCCAACAGGGAGATTTTATATCACCCTGAATTTTTTAAAAATATGTCGGGATATTCCTAAATAGCTCATATGTGTAAAGGTCATTTCTTTGGTGCTCAAATGGATTTGATGATGACTTAAGGTCAGAAGAACCCCTTAGCTCAAAGTTGAGTTGAATGCTTCATTACTAATTAAGTTTTGACATAATATTCTACTTAGGTCAACTTCTCATGATCATATCTCCTAGCACATAATGAAGTAGGTGGCACATGACCTATCAAATTGAATTTGTTTGAGTTCTCTTTACAACTCGACAACGCTTGCCTCATTTCAAGTTCGGAGTAAGAAGTTATGGCCATTTTATCAGAGACTATCATATTAGAGTTTTCTGAGTCTGTGAACGACATATCCAACCTACATTCAATATATTGAACTATGAAAAATACTTTCAAACTATAGAAAACTTCATAAAAACTAAATTTTGGGATCCAAAACCTAAGGATCCATTCTAAGGGTCGTAAGAACTACTACGAGTCGTTTGGACCCGTAGAATAGACTTTTGAACCCAAAAATTCAATATAAATTCCAACAACGGGATCTACGGTACGTAGAACAAACCACGTATCATAGATAGAACCGTAAAATGTTTTTTATCTGTAACACCTTGTATCTCAAAATGGAGAAAATTCATGTTTTCAGAAAACTGGTGCCAGTACCAACAGAACCACCCAAGGACTGTAGGTGGAACCACGGAAACTAGGTGGGGGTTCCATCGTGAAGGTCCAAATTTTGATGGTCTCTGATTCCACCCACGATCAACCTGTATGGTTTGTGGTTGGACCTATGAAACGTAGGTGAGGGTAAGAAGTTATTTAGAGGAAAATGGATGTTGCGCTAACTTCAAATAATCATATCTTTTAGCACAAAATGAAATTAGGTGGCACATAACCTATCAAATTAAAGATAATTGAATCTTCTTTCCAACGCTAATAAGTTTGCTAAAATCAAAGCTCGAAGTAAAATGTGCTTGTTTTAGTGAAGCCTTGTCGGGCAGAGCATGAACGACAACCCCAAACGACTGTCTGTCAATCATGTAGTAGATGACACTCGTCATATTTAAGTCAGGGCCGTTTTGGTCCTTTCCCTTATTTATTAGTCACTTAAACTACGTATTTGTATGTTTACTCAGACTAAGACTAATAACCTAGTCATACATACCCAGAATCCTCATTCTCGAAAAATCATTCAAACTGGGGGCAAAAAGAAGAGGAAAAGTCGATCAAACCTACTCAGAACAAGCATCAATGTTCTTCAAAGTTCAGCCCCGAAGTCCAAAAGATTTCTCTATAGATTTCATCACCAAGTATATGGGATTTCACTAGTGGGTTATCCACTAGGTCCCTAGAATTCATTCAGTTCCTTGATTCTACATAGTTTGTTTAAACCTAGGGTTTGTAAAATCTGGGAAATTTGTTGTGATTTTTGCTACTATAGAATCCATAGTCTAAGTAACATGTTTTCTTAGAAAGTTTGCATAATTCCTTGTATAAAACTCAGAACCTTAGTTAAATAAAAATTCATGCTCCACATATCGAATGTCACCTTCTCAGTATATAAATATTAAATTCTCAGTTAACATGTCTATATTTTGAGCTATTTTGCATTTAGTGTATTTTAGCTTCACATTTATTCAACTCAGAGTAGACTTAGGACTGAATTGGGCTAGGGTTCAGTGTACCCTTATAATCCTAGAACTACGTGCCCGCGTAGGATTTTATGTCCCCTTTGTTGGGCATCAGATTCAGTGATCACACCGATCATGACTTTATACCCCTGGCAAGTGTATTGGGTCCTCTCGATGGGGCGTATACATTGGAGTCCACATTTGGCTCACGTGGTTTATGTCGGTTAATAGTAGCTCCAACAATCAGACTCTTAGTGCATTTGACAAGGTTTTCAGCAGTTATATCAGTATACAGTTCAGTATGTTATCTTCATGATTAGTACTTGGTCATTGCATTCAGCTTATCTTTTTAGTTATGTTTCAGTATTTATATTCTTGCTCAGATTATGTCATTGCTTAGTTATGCTCTTTTCAACTCATATATATTTGGTTCAGCTTAGTATCTATATCTTGCATGCTAAGTTAATTCCAAGTACTAACGCATACTCTGCCCTACATCCTTTCATGATGTAGGTTCAGGTACTCAACGCCCAGATCACGCTTAGATCAATTCTCGATTCGCATTCAACAACTTCAGTGGTAAGTCCACATATTTTGAGTACAATTGACATGCTTTCATTTTTAGTCATTATCCTTAATTTCAGTTTTGTTAGTGTTAGTTGTGGCATGTCCCAGCAACTCAACTCAGTTAGAGCCTTTGCAGACATAGTAATAGATTTAGCTTGAGTTGTTAAGTGGTTGTCAGTTATCACTAAGCTTTTAGTATGTTTTGTATATTCAGACTATTTGGGTTTTATCCCCACACCGATTATTCATTGATTTAGCTTTTGCATATTTCATGCTTTACTTGGTTATTTTCATTATGCTTATGATATGCCAGACTCAGGGTTAGCTTGGGGTCACTTGTGATCATAGGTCCCATGTTATGTCAAGAAGGTAGCTTTAGGGCGTGACAAACTTAGTATCAGGACATTAGGTTCAAGAGTCCTAGGATGTATAAAAGCCGAAATAATATCATAGTCATAATCATAGTCATAAGATCGAGGAAAATACTACGGAATTTAAAACTTTTCTTTACAATCGAACTCTTTTATAAAATGAAAGAGAATCTATAACACTATGTCTCAAACCATCTAACACTTGAATTAGAACTCTTGAAATGCAAACTTAGGGACATATCCCTTACATAATTTAAACATAAAAGAAAGGCATAAAGGACATATGGTTAAGCCCTCGAATACAATGAGGACTCACCAATCTTTTTCTTCTTGATCTACTATGAACCTAGCCACGAGGATGGAATCCAATATCTCCAAAGCCTAAACTTATAGTAAATGTAGAAAGATGGGGTTAGCACAAAAAGTACTAAGTATGGAAGCCATGCACAAAAATCCTTAAAACATTCATAAAAGGGACATTTCATTTGAAACCATGCTATATGCCTTTTTAGAACATCATCTTTGAAATAGTTGGAGAATGCAACTCATAAGGCACTTCACATACATTTAATCATAACATAGGAGATATCGTTATAATAACAAGCATAGTCTCCAACATCAACATAATTCATATCCCAATCTATACAAGGCATAGTTAATCGACATAGACAAATACCAAGATTATCTCATCATAATAGAATCATCACATAAGCAACCTTGAGCTCTACTTGTGCAATGTATAGATAGGACCCCATAATCCTATCTACACTAAGTATCACTTCTAGGCCACCATGATCATCCATAACAAACCTTGACCTCATTCATAACAAACATATATAGACAAAGAGACATTCATGTTCATATCTTGTAATAGGTAAAGTCATTCATAACAACAACCCATATCATGCATACATAAGTTCACATATCTTCATAGTATAAGGAAACCATACCAAAATTCCCTTATAAGTCTACTTGTGCAATGTATAAGTGAAGTCCCATGCCCCACCCACACTAAGTAAACCTATTAAGAAGTCATAAGCATAGTCCATGTTCATATTCATGTTCATGTTCATAATTCATAATAAAGAATGCATAACTCATAATCATCATTTCATGAGGGAAACCTACCATACCCACTCGCAAAGCCTACTTCTCCAATGCATGAATGAAGTCCCATACCCCCATTCACACTAAGTAGAACCTCTTAAGGGACTATATTAAATAACCCATATGCTTGTTCTTGTTCATGTTACTTGTTCAAGTCATGGTTCATGTTACTTGTTCAAGTCTTGGTTCATGTTATTTGTTTATGTAGGGAGATATATCCATAACCGACATAGATCATGTGAGCTACATGGCATCCGATGTCATGAACCCACACCAAAAATAGGTGTTCTACTTTCCTAAGGTAGAACAAACATGTTTAGCTTATAGGTGGATCCACTAGCTAAGAACCTATCTGGGCACATAATTATGGGATAGGGATATTGCTGCTAGAAACTCGGACTAGCTGAGGTAAAAGGTTTCCATCTCGTATTCCTATCCAGTCGGTGCTAAGCTTAATTCCCTTTAAGTCTTTACTTAATTTGATTGTTTATTGAAGGGTTACTTAACACACAATCCAATACAATATCATGGTAGCTCATGGATTCATTAGGTGAGAATGTCCTTTCAACCTTAGAATCATAATTATGTGAGTAAACCATTCACATCATATTCAGAGTGTGTCCATGAGGATAGCCTTTCATTCAACAGAACATTACTACTATAGTCATAACATATCATACATAGTCCTAACATATCATATGTAGTCATATCATATTGTATATAGTCATGTGCAGGGGTATAGGAAAGAAGGGTCTTGCATCAATACCACAATACACACAATAATTAACACCTCCACCTTTCAAGTGGATCATCATGATCATGTACATTTCATGCATAATAGTATGTAAAGGTGCACATGAGAACTAGCCTTTTAATTGTCACCACAAACACCTCATAATATTATTTATGCATGGAGTATGAATGCGTGTAATTGTCCTTACAATGGCACAACAACAACAACATTATCATCATAGACACTCCCCTCTCAAAGTGTTCATAAGCAGGTACATAATATCACAATCATGCATAATTCACAAATATTGCATTCAAGGGTAATATTGAGTCAATACATCTAGCCTTCAATACTAGAAACATAGATACAAGCATCACTCAAATAGTTCATTCACTTCATGTATAGACTCATGGAATCATTATATGGGTTATGTGGGTGGATTCTCTTCACTATATGACCGTATGTAACTTAACATGCATAATGACTTCTTTCTTAAAGCCTTGACATCCCTAATTTATTCATTCTAGCTTTTACCCTTTAAAGCCCTAGGAGTCACCTTCATGTTACAAGCCTTACTCTCAGGCAATGCCTCACATGATTATTAGTTAACCCTAGTTCTCAAGGTAACCTCACCACATGCCTTATTCTTGATCAATTATAGTCATATAGGAACATATAAACTCAATATCAATATTACACAACCATGATCCATCATATACGTCATAATCAATCAAATTCATGTTTAGAAGCTTTACCCTAAATCAATTCAAGTCTAGGTGATCTAATCTAAGGTATTACATGAAGAAGTTCACCTTTCTTGGAGGATCACCTTTAAACCCTCAATTACCCTATTTCATGGAATAGCCTTAATAACATCAATTCACCTTAGAAATATTAGGTTAATCAAGTATACATGTAGAATCATACTTAGATTATGCAATTACATCATAATTAACTCACATCCAATTAATTGAACCAACTTGTAAAAGCATCACATAATGTAAAGGAGAAACATAGCTAGGGTTGGGGGTCTAATGGATTCTTGAAGGAGTTGATTTAAAATCATATAAAATCAATCATACATTAATAAACAATCATAATTCAACCTTTAAAAGCAACTTAAAAAGGAATCCATGGAATTGAGTTGAAACCCTAACTAATTGGGGGTTTTAGATTTGAGTTAAAAGCTTTTGAAAAGGCTCCTTGGGTGTTAGCTTCCCAAAGATGAAGAACTCCAATACCTTAGGTGTAGAATCCCACGAAAATCCCTTGAAAAATATGAAGTCTTGACCTTGGAAGCTTGAATCCTTCACCTCCAATGGAGGTTTCTAGAGAGAGAACTTTTGGAGGGGAGGGGAGGTTTTAATTTTGGGTTTTTGAAATAATGAGTTGTAAAAGTGTTTTAATACTTTAAAAACCCTTAAAATATGTTAATAAACCAATAATAACCGTTCATTAACTCAACTGACCAACGCAGTAATTTACCAAACCACCCCTCACTTAGGCCGACTTTGGACAACCACTTGTTGCAATCCACGAGACCCCCATCCACGGACCGTGGATGGAACCACATCCCATCCTGTGGGGTCGTGGTTTGAGTCTGCAACCTGGACTAGGGGGCCTTGACCTACGTAGAAATACCATGAGCCATGGATCAATCGACTGGCCATGGATGGCCATCCATAGTTCATGGAATTTGTCAGCTTTTTGGTTTTAGGCAGCCTTGGGGGTTTAGACTTTAGGGTCCCTCTCAAGGACCCTTGGTTGGTCTTTAGGGGGTCGTAACTTGACGTTTAACCCCTACACTCCTCAACCTAAGATTGGGAACAAAATACACTCACAACCAAATATCAAACTCAAAAGGTCACAAGTTAGGCTCTAGTTTCACCTATTAGTTTCCGTTACACTCTAGCTTGGTCTTACCAGTTTTACGGGTTGTTACATTATCTCCTCTTTAGGAACATTCGTCCTCGAATGACACTTGAAATGCTTTATGGAATTAAAGACTCAAGACTAGCAGCCTATCATGCATGAAACATCGGAATGCATAACTCAAGATACACTATTCACAATATGCACTTATTCAAAGGAGGAAACATCAACTCATATTCAACATGATCAATGCAATACAAGGAAGTTTGAACTATATCTAACAACCCATTTATGCATGAGATTCTCATAACTTGCCATGTTCAAGGAGGAACTACCATTTCCTAATTATAATATGCTCAACATACTCTCATGAAGCTCATGTGCAATTTATTTTCGAAAAACATTTCATTCAAGGAGGAATTTCTCAACTCCTAACTAAAACATGTCCATATATTATTCTCATGGAGTACAATAGGAAACTATTACTCAAGGCACCACAACATGAGGGAAACAATTCATATAAACATATTTTCTTTCAAAACACAAGTTTTCATGAACATACATTATATAAAGAAGTCATGGCAACACATAAGCACATAACACAATGTTAGCTAGGCACACCATCTCCCCCTTAGGAGTGAGCCTATAACAATACTTCCAAACACCTTCAATCACATAATGATAGGAGGAATTTCATTTTCTCACTAAAAGCAAGCTCAACACAACAATATGGAGCCAATGTGTCATTTCATCAACAACTTTACAAAGCAAGTTCATCTCATTATCTCATGAAGTCAAATATGCCATCACAATACTAAATTGCACAATAACACGAGGTACATGTAAATCATGAAAAATCCTTTTTATAAAAAATAAGTATCTTTCAAAAACATGCATAACATAAGTAGATCATGGAAATTTTTAGAACACTCATGACTCCTAGACATAAAACAAGCCCAAAAAGGAACTCTTAGTCTCAAGCTTGAATAGGAATAGAAGAAAATGATGAGGATATCGGGACTCTCAATCAATATTGTTATTTAAGCACATTATATCTCCCTTGGGAGTAAGCCCCCTTTTTCTAAAGGCTCAATTATTAATCCTTTCAAACAACTCAAGCATTACCATGGATTATTATAACCTTACCGGGCTCTAAAACTATTAGAGGTCTAATAATCATGCATCCAAAACCTACCAAGGTTAACAAAAGTAACTCTAAGGAACAAGGAATTCTTAGGACACATATAACATCCAAGACTCCACAATCAATAAATGAGTCAAGGAGAACTTATCATCTTAAGCTAGAGGAGGAAAAGAAGGGAACATAAGGATATTGGGACAACTCATTGGCCCTTGGCCTCCCAAATAAGCACCTTCAACTAAAACCCTTACTAAAACACCACTCCTCAACATTTTCATGGAAGTACTTTCCTACTCTTCTATTTCTTAACTTGCCGGTCTAAGATCCCAATTGCTACTTCAAAATTAGAGAAGCTCTCATTTAAGCACTCTTGCTCACAAGCAACCTTACCAACACCACTCAAAGTCTCATATAAACCTACCAAACCGGGAATAAACCTTTTAAACTCACTACACCTCATAAGGTCAAAATTAGAAGTCAATCCAAATCATGAACATCTAGTACACTCAACGACCTTGCCATCTAAGCACCTTTCTTGATAGGCTCATTTGGGAACAAACAAATTGACTTTACGGGTTCTATCATCACCTAGGAACATGACAATAACACTACCAATCCACCCTATGGGTGACATATAAATTTAGCATATCAAGTCCTATCTAGTCACATATCCATAATTTGCATACAACCAACATGTTCTCCCTCGCTCCTTGTAGCATAAGCCCTCCGAGTAGTCATATCCTAAAGACCACCGGTAAGAAAGAAAGACCTTAAAGAGTTAAACTCTGTGGCACGACTAGAGAATGAAGAAGTGAAGTTTTTTCCTAACATCCGATTGCCTCCTATTCATAAAATGTTGCACGCTTCACATTTATGACCAAGACTCTACTAGATGTCGTTTGACACATCCTAAAATTATCACAAAACCTTATGCTCTGATACCAAGTTTGTCATGACCCAGGGGCACCCCCCCCCTAGATGTAACACGGCGTACTTGACCTCGAAGGGGTCTCATACAAGCCCTTAGCATAATCATAGTCATAAGATCATAGGAAAATAGTGCGGAATTTAAAACTTTTCTTTACAATCAAAGTCTTTTATAAAATGATAGAGAATCTATAACACTATTTCTCAAACCATCTAACACTTGAATTAGAACTCTTGAAATGCAAACTTAGGGACATAGCCCTTACATAAGTCTAAACATAAAAGAAAGACATAAAGGACATATGGTCAATCCCTCGAATACAATGAGGACTCACCAATCTTTTTCTTGTTGATCTACTATGAACCTAGCCGCGAGGATGAAATCCAATATCTCCAAAGCCTACACCTATAGAAAATGTAGAAAGATGGGGTTAGCACAAAAAGTACTAAGTATGGAAGCCAAGCACAAAAATCCTTAAAACGTGCATAAAAGGGACATTTCAATTGAAACAATGTTATATGCCTTTTAAGAACATCATCTTTGAAATAGTTGGAGAATGCAACTCATAAGGCTCTTCACATACATTTCATCATAACATAAGAGATATCGTTATAATAACAAGCACAGTCTCCAACATCAACATAATTCATATCCTAATCTTCACAAGGCATAGTTCATCCACATAGACAAATACCAAGATTATCTCATCATAATAGAATCATCACAAAAGCAACCTTCAGCTCTACTTGTGCAATGCATAGATAGGACCCCATAATCCTATGTACACTAAATATCACTTCCAGGCCACCATGATCACGCATAACAAACCTTGACCTCATTCATAACAAACATATATAGACAAAGAGACATTTATGTTCATATCTTGTAATAGATAAAAAATCATTCATAACAACAACCGATATCATGCATACATAAGTTCACATATCTTCATAGTATAAGGAAACCATACCACAACTCCCTTATAAGTCTACTTGTGCAATATATAAGTGAAGTCCATACCCCCACCTACACTAAGTAAACCTATTAAGAAGTCATAAGCATAGTCCATGTTCATATTCATGTTCATGTTCATAATTCATAATAAAGCATGCATAACTCATAATCATCATGTCATGAGGGAAACCTACCATACCCACTCTCAAAGCCTACTTCTCCAATGCATGAATGAAGTCTCATACCCCCATTCACACTAAGTAGAACCTCTTAAGGGACTATAGTAAATAACCCATGTTCTTGTTCTTGTTCATGTTACTAGTTTATGTCTTGGTTCATGTTACTTGTTCATGTAGGGAAATATAGCCTTAACCGGCATAGAGCATGTGAGCTACATGGAATTCGGTGTCATGAACCCACACCAAAAAAGAGGTCTTCTACTTGCCTAAGATAGAACGAACATGTTTAGCTTATAGGTGGATCCACTAGCTAAGAACCTATGTGGGCACATAGTTATGGGATAGGGAGATTGCTACTAGAAACCCAGAGTAACTGAGGTATAAAAGGTTTCCATCTCCCTATCCACTCGGTGCTAAGCTTAATTCCCTTTAAGTGTTTAGTTAATTTCATTGTTTATGGAAGGGTGACTTAACACACAATACAATACAATATCATGGTAGCTCATGGATTCATTAGGTGAGAATGTCCTTTCAACCTTAGAATCATAATTATGTGAGTAAACCTTTCACATCATATTCATAGTGCGTTCATGAGGATAGCCTTTCATTCAACAAAACATTACTACTATAGTCATAACATATCATACATAATCCTAACATATCACGCGTAGTCATATCATATCGTATATAGTCATGTGTAGGGGTATAGGAAAGAATGGTCTTGCATTAATACTACAATATACACAATAATTAACACCTCAACCTTTCAAGTGGATCATCATGATCATGTACATTTCATGCATAATAGTACGTAAATGTGCACATGAGAACTAGCCTTTCAATTGTCACCACAAACACCTCATAATCTTATTTATGCATGGAGTGTGTATGTGTGTAATTGTCCTTATAATGACACAACAACAACATTATCATCATAGACCGTCCCCTCTCAAAGTGTTCATAAGCATGCACATAATATCACAATCATGCATAATTCACATAAATTGCATTCAAGGGTCATATTGAGTCAGTACATCAAGCCTTCAATACTAGAAACATAGATACAGCCATGACTCAAATAGTTCATTCACTTCATGCATAGACTCATGGCATCATATTATGGGTCATGTGGGTGGAGTCTCTTCACTATATGACCGTATGTAACTTAACATACATAATGACTTCTTTCTTAAAGCCTTGACATCCCTAGTTTATTCATTATAGTTTTTACCCTTTAAAGCCCTAGGAGTCACCTTCATGTTACAAGCCTTACTATCAATCAATGCCTCACATGATTATTAAGTAACCCTAGTTCTCAAGGTAACCTAACCACATGCCTCATTCTTGATCAATTATAGTCATATAGGAACATACAAAGTCAATCTCAATACTACACAACCATGATCCATCATATAAGTCATAATCAAGCCAATTCATGTTTAGAAGAATTACCCTGAATCAATTCAAGTCTAGGTGTTCTAATCTAAGGCATTACATGAAGAAGTTCATCTTTCTTGGAAGATCACCTTTAAACCCTCAATTAACCTCTTTCATGGAATAGCCCTAATCACATCAATTCACCTTAGAAATCTTAGGTTAATCAAGTATACATATATAATCATACATAGATCATGCAATTACATCATAATTAACTCACATCAAATCAATTGGACCAACTTGAAAAACCATCACATAATGTAAAGGAGAACCATAGCTAGGGTTGGGGGTCACATGAATTCTTGAAGGAGTTGAGTTTAAATCATATAAAATTAATAATACATTCATAAACAATCATAATTCAACCTTTAAAAGCAACTTTAAAAGGAATCCATGGAGTTGAGTTGAAACTGTAGCTAATTGAGTTTTCTAGATTTGAGTTAAAAGTTTTTAAAGGGCTCCTTGGGTGATAGCTTCCCAAGGATGAAGAACTCCCATACCTTAGGTGTAGAATACCACGGAAATATATTGAAAAATATGAAGTCTTGACCTTGGAAGCTTGAATCCTTCACCTCCAATAGAGGTTTCTAGAGAGAACTTTTGAAGGGGAGGGGAGGTTTTGATTTTGGGTTTTTGAAATAATGAGTTGTAAAAGTGTTTTAATACTTTAAAAACCCTTAAAATATTTTAATAAACCAATAATAAATGTTCAATAACTCAACTAACCAAAGGAGGAATTTACCAAACCACCACTCACTTAGGCCGAATTTGGACAACAACCCACGAAACACCTATCCACGGAATATGGATGGGACCACGCCCCATCCTGTGGAGTCGTGGTTTGAGTATGCAACCTGTACTAGGGGGCCTTGACCTATGGAGCAAGACCATGAGCCGTGGATCAATCCCCTGGCCATGGATGGCCATCCGTAGTTCATGGAATTTTGGCAGCTTTTTGGTTTTTGGCAGCCTTGGGGGTTTAGACTTTAGGGTCCCCATCAAGGACCCTTGGTTGGTCTTTGAGGGGTCGTACCTTGATATTTGACCACTAGAATCCTCAACCTAAGGTCGAGAAGTAAATATACAACTTATAACCAAACATCAAACTCAAAAGCTCACACGTTAGGCTCTAGTTTCCCCTATTAGTTTCTGTTAGACTCTAACTTGGTCTTACTAGTTTTAATGGTTGTTACAGAAGAATTTCAAAATGCTATCCAATTGTTGGCTCAGAATATAGTAATTCAGAACAATCAGTAGGCCCTAGTTCGTACATATACTAATGGTGGATCAGCTACAGCTAGGGTTCGAGACTTTGTTCTCATGAATCCGCAAAAATTTCTAGGGCCAAAGGTTGGTGAAGACCCACATAACTTCATTGATGAGGTTAAGAAAATTCTTTTAGTAATGCAAGTGACTGGAAATGAGAGTGTTGTGCTAGCATCCTATCAACTAAAGGAAGTGGCTCATATCAAGTTCACTTAGTGGAAAGACAACAGGGGTGCGGAAGAAGCTCCCGTGACTTGGGATTGTTTTACTAGAGCTTTATTGGGCAGGTTTTTCCCGAGGGAGTTGAGAGAAGGTAAGGCGTAAGAGTTTATGAACTTGAAGCAGGGCTCAATGTCAGTCCAAGAATACAGACTGAGGTTCACTCAGCTCTCCACATGATTGCCGATCCAAGGGCACAAATGAGTAAGTTCTTATTTGGGGTATCCGATCTGGTAAAGATTGAGTGCAAGAATGTTATGATTCTTAGGGATATGGATATCTCCAGACTAATGACTAATGCTCAGAAGGTTCAGAGGGCTAAGCTTAGGGAAATGGCTAAGGACAACAAGAACACTAGAAAAGGGAATTATGAATACTCTAAGTAGTTATTGAGTGGTGGAAATCGCCACAGATTTAGCAGAGGTCTACAGCCCCACCACTTTCATCAGCTAGCGATCCATCCCCTAGGTTTTGACGGGATCAGAAAGGTAGGGCATCAGGCTCTATGTCTCATGGGAGTACTTCAGGTAACAGGTTATTCCCAACTTGTCTAAAGTTTGGTAAGAAACATCAAGGCGAGTGTCTTGCAGGTAAGGAAGGATGCTTTGGGTATGGTCAGTCTTGCCATAGGTTGAAGGATTGCCCTTCTGCCAGGCAGAGGAAAGGGGATAACAACAATAAGGCTCAATCTACAGGTCCAGCAGGTCACCCAACTCAGCGGGGTGCTTCATCTGGTACAAGTGACGTTCAGTGCCAGAATAGGTTGTATGCTCTCTAAGATTGCCAAGACCGGGAAGATTCTCCTGATGTGGTCACTTGTATGTTACGAGTCTTTCATTTAGATGTTTATGCATTTTATATCTAGGGGCTACACTGTCTTTTGTATCTCCCTATATAGCAGTAAACTTCGATCTCACTCAAGAAACTCTCTCAGAACTCTTCTCGGTCTCTACTCCAGTTGGTGACCCAGTTATAGCTAGACGGGTATACAGAAATTTCCCTGTCACAATTTCTCAGGAAGCAGTTCAACAGACCTTGTAGAGTTAGAAATGGTAGACTTTGATATCATTCTAGGCATGGATTGGATACATTCATGTTATGCCTCAGTCGATTGTAGAACTAGAATCTTTTGATTTGAGTTTCCAAACGATCCAGTCTTAGAATGGAAAGGTAGTAGATCAGTGCCTATAGATCAATTTATTTCTTACCTTAAGGCCATGAAGGTGATCTCTAAAGGGTATATCTATTACCTTGTTGGGGTTAAGGATTCAAACTCCAAAACCCCAACTCTTGAGTCAGTCCCAGTAGTAAATGAGTTTCCAAAAGTGTTCCAGAAGATCTTCATAGGGTTCCTCTTGAAAGGGAAATCGACTTCGGAATATATCTCCTTCCAGATACCCAACCCATTTGGATTCCTCCTTAGAGAATGGCTCCAATCGAGTTTAAGGAATTGAAAGAGAAGTTGAAAGACCTTCTAGATAAGGGCTTTATCAGAACCAATATCTCTCACTACAACATTTTATGTCTACAATCACCCTAAAAAAATGTGGCCTAAACTATGAAAAAGTGTGGCCTTTGATAAAAGGCCACACATTTTGAATTTAAGCCTCGCTTGTCCAGGGGTGGCCGAAAGAGGAGACGACACTTTTCAAGTGTTGCCTTATCAGCTACGCTTAAAAGTGTAGCCTAAAAGGCAAAAAGGCCACGCTTTGTAATACCTCATATAGCAACATTTCTATCTCATACAATTACACTTTCAAGTGTGGCCTTTGCTTCCTTATTGCCCACGATTTTAAAGTGTTGCCTTTTCTATCTTATGTATGACAACACTTTGAAGTGTAGTCCTTGCCCATGTTCATACAACAATTTACAATCCTTTGGCTACACTTTTAAGTGTGGTAATATTATTTTGGCTATAAAATATTTATATACCACAATTTCTAATTATAAAACAACAATATTGTTTTGCAATAAATAATCTCAAGTATTAAATTAGCTAATAAGTAATTCAAATATATAGATTTGCAATAACCTTCAAAAGATAGTATGTCTTGTCTACATACACATACTTATAAAGCAATATTCTAAATGTGTACACAATAGTTCAAAAAGTACTCTTACAATAGTTCAATATATTCTAGCAATGAATATATTTCAAAAAATCAAATATAATGTATTCAAACTTTTACAATAGTGCTTGTAAAATGTTGTCAGGAGGAGGAAGTGTGGCAAGCTTTGAACCCTGGTAATTTTAACGGGAAAAAAGTTAGTTCATGTTTTGCCAAAAATGATATTATGTAAGCTGAGGCACAGCTAACAGACAACAGAACAAAATAAGTTAAAAAAATCATTAAATGAAAAAAGCTTTTACCTCACGACAGTGATAGTTTGGACCAAGAAGCTATGTAGAATAGAACGTTATGATCCGAAGGAATTGATACATAACGTTCTATTCTACATAGCTTCTTGGTCCAAACACAATTGCAGCAACCAAACAGGACATAATGCCATCGTTCGAAGCAAAAACATCAAGGTTTAGTCACCTAAATATATAAATTTTTTGAGCAAAATCTCTTTGCACATCTTCATTTAGGCACTCAGACTTGAGAACCTTAATAGCCACTTTCTTATTATGGAATGAACCTTTATACCTGCAAATATGATAAATCATTAGGATACCATCGGTCACTATATTGTATTCTTATTCAAAGTTGACATTTTTATTGACAAATCACCAGTTGAGCCAGTTGCAATTTTATATTCATAATTCAGCAGTGCATTGTCGATGTCCCATGCTTCACTCTCGTTGCTTGGTGTATCTACATGGTTCATGGTGATGTTGGTACCAGATTGTATAAACTTCATTTTGGAGAATAAAAGGTCTTGATTTAACCCCGGCTGTTTAAGCATTGCATTGTGTCTGTCAATGACTTTCACCTCCATATTTGAAATTCCTTCAACAGGACGCTTCTTAGCTGATCAATTTCATAACAATGACAAAGGAGACAGAACATCGAGACTTATATGAAGATATATCGAGATGAAGTACCTCAATTTATATATCATCTAAATAAGTACCTCATTATCCCAACAATCAACCACAAAGACATCGAAGGAGTAACCGTCTTTTATTGAGAAAGCATGAGCTTCTTGAATGTTCAATCCAATCTCCAAACGTAAATAAGTCAACTGAAATAAACATGCATTAACCTTAATCGATATATCATGTAAAGAACTTAATAGAGAATGTTAGGAGAGGGCAATTTTCTGAACAAGACGTCTACATTCAGAACAAGTGACTATAAGTGAAAGTTTGGCAAACTACTTACGAAGACACAGAACTACTAATAAAATGCTACAAGGAGAACTCGAAAACATGACAAAAACATTGTAATCCTGACAGCAACATCATAAGGGGATGTTTTTATGTATTGACATACTGGAGCTGGTCACTGCACGAAATGAAAAGAAAATTTTCTTCTTTACTTGAATGGTAAAATTCCAGAGAATCAGGATATATAACATCATTCTATGAGAGTACACAGAGATTCTTGAAAGAGATATAACATTGACATAGAAAAGGCTTACCTGAAAGAGGAGCTTGGGCTTGTCAAGTGTTGAAATCGTTATTCCATATACATACAGATGCATCCCAAACATGTACAAAGAAGACCTACTCATTACAAGGTTAACAGAACCATGCATCCCAAACCAGAAACATATATGTCATGTCTTCTTTTTTTTCAATAACAAGTTCACAAATCTTCTTTCCACATATTTTCTTCTTTTACCTTACTCTAATTCATTGCTTATCTCAAACTCACACTGTTAATTCAAGACTCCAAAAACCAAATTGCAGACTACTAACAGAGATACAAAAGAAAAAAAATATGCAGACTACTAACAGAGAATGTGAAATGCAAGGTCATTTGATGAACCTGATCATGCTAGCATGGAGATCTGATGACTATTACAGACAAAATGAAAAAGTTATATTCTATTTAAGTACATTAGCACACATTTTAAAATTAAGACTTCCCAATGCTAAGATTGTAAGTAACACCAACAAAAGGTTAAATTTTGTTTCAATAAAATAAATATGTTGTTCTAACTCTCAAACTAGCTAGTTTAATCTAACAAAACCAAACAAACTTAACTTACAGAAAAACTCGAAATTATTTAAAATTGACAACATTCAGTCTTTCTTTGTCCTTTTGACCTGGAATAATGGAGTCACAACAAGAACAACATATGTCTAACAGAGAGAATATATATGCTACATCAAGCACTCTATATTAAACATTCAGCAGAAGTAACGAGTCTCAGGAAACATCATATTCCACAAAATACCAAAATATTTTCATCATTCTGAATGACTCTTAACTTGAAACTTGGAGAGGCTTAATTGGAAGCCTCAATAGAATATAAAGGCAAAGTTTTTTTTTACGAATGTCAAATATAAAATACGTTTTAAAGAACCAATGCATGAGTTGAGCCGAAAGATTGTGGAAGATTTTGACCTTCTAGAGCTCGTGAACTAATTGCATCAACAACTAAAGCAAGCTGAGATCCTGCACACCCTCAAGCACTCTATATTAAACATTCAGCAGAAGTAACGAGTCTCAGGAAACATCATATTCCACAAAATACCAAAATATTTTCATCATTCTGAATGACTCTTAACTTGAAACTTGGAGAGGCTTAATTGGAAGCCTCAATAGAATATAAAGGCAAAGTTTTTTTTTACGAATGTCAAATATAAAATACGTTTTAAAGAACCAATGCATGAGTTGAGCCGAAAGATTGTGGAAGATTTTGACCTTCTAGAGCTCGTGAACTAATTGCATCAACAACTAAAGCAAGCTGAGATCCTGCACACCCTCAAGCACTCTATATTAAACATTCAGCAGAAGTAACGAGTCTCAGGAAACATCATATTCCACAAAATACCAAAATATTTTCATCATTCTGAATGACTC
>JAJOOS010025586.1:0-20481 GCA_029582725.1 Solanum chiquidenum
GAGGAAGAGTAGAGCCGAGTTCATTTTCTTTAAAATGTTATATGGGAACTAATTATTCCCAAGATTAAATGTTTTCACATTTAAAATGAGAGGAAACATTGATTTCCAAAAGAGTTTTCATGAGCAATTTTTAGTACCATCTCTTTTAAGAGAAAGGCTTTTGAGTAATAATCTCAAACCACATGTTTAACACCCCGTATCCGAGTCAGACCAGAAATGCAGAATTCCAGAAGTTACAGGTGACACCAACGGTGCCACCTACGGACCGTAGGTGGGGTCCGTGGATGGCCACCTGCAGCTCCTCCTCACATAACCCAGGAATTTTGGCTAAGACTGGACCTACGGACCGTAGGTCAGACCATGGTCCTTGATCCAGGCCGTGGTTCAGACCCCCAAAATTTAAGTCCCAGTCCCCCATCAATGGTTGACCAATACGAACGATTGGTCCACCCACGGTGCATCAGTCAGTCCCGTCGGTGGCCCCGACAGCTTTTAAGTCGGGGGTCGTTTGGTCATTTCCTTATGCGTTGGACCCCTAAACTACGTCGTTTAACCCCTAAACTACGTAATTTTGGTCAGTTTAAGCTTAATAACTTAATTAGAATTTACCCTAAGCAAATTATTCACCAAAATTTAAAAAACATAGAATGCAAGAGGAGAAAGAAGTCGACCAAACCCTAGTCTAAGAACGCAGCAGGTTTTATTCCGTTTCAGCCCCGAAATTGAAAGATTTCTCTGTGGAGTTCATCACCAGGTATGTGGGATTTGACTAGTGGGTTCCTTTCACCGATTAGGCCCTTAGAATTCAGTTAGATTCTTGATTCCCTTAATATTATCTAGACCTAAGGTTTCTAGAATTTCAGTAGATCACTATGAATTAGTTACTTTAATGTTCCTAATCAGATTATCATGATTTTAGTATGCTTTTGCATAGATTCCTTTATAAATCCAGAACCCTAGCTATGTAGTTCTTTTAGTTCATGAATTACACATGCTAGGTCAAATATTTCAGACATACATGCCTCAGATTTGAATGTTTCATTATCAGTACATTAATGTTGCATTTTCAGTTAGCATGTCACTATTTTGAGCTATCCAGTATTACAGAAATTCAGTCATAATGTGTTATTTACATAATTAATTGGGAGAAGCTTAATACCGAGTGGACTAGGGTCAGTCACCCTCAAGTCCTAGAACTACGTGCCCCATAGGTTGTAAGTCCCCTCTGTGGGCATCATTTTAGTTATCACACCAGTCATGCCTCTATACCTCTGGCAGGGTATATTGGGTCCTCTCGATGGGGCGTATACATCGGACTCCACATTTAGCTCATGTGGTTTTATGTCGGTTATTAGTAGCTCCCTTACAGTCTAATTCCATTGCATTGACCATGTTATCAGTTATAGTCAGATTTTAGTCTCAGCATGTTATAAACTTGGTCATTGCATTCAGTTAGCTCATGTTCAATATACCCAGTATAGTATCATGCTTATCTTATATTATTGCCAGTTATATGCTTTGTTCAGTTATGTTATTATTCAACTTTACTCTATCCACATGCTCAGTACCTTTCAAGTACTGACGCATACTCTGTGCTACATCTTCTCGTGATGTAGGTTCATGTCCTCATCTTCTAGATCACGCATAGATCGGTTCCTGATCTTCAGCTCAGCAACATCAGTTGTGAGTCCTCATTTTCTGAGGACGACATACATGTTTCTTTTCTACTTTTAGTCTTTAGTTTTAGGTTTTGCTAGATTTAGTTGGGGCATGTCCCAGCCGTTGTAGTCAGTTAGAGGCTTATTTTCCGACATAGTTAGTTTCAACTTTATCATTTGAGTTTGACTCTTCAGTTGTTGTTAAACTCTCAGTTTTATATATTCAGATAGTTTATGGGTATTCCCATCATTTTAGTTACATGATGTTTTAAGCTTCCGCATAGTATTTCCTTACTTCAGTTTATCTAGTATGCTTATGATATGCCAGCAGGGTTAGCTTGGGGTCACTCGTGATCCTATGTCCCGTGTCTGCATCCAGGGGGTAGCCTCGGGGTGTGACAATAGGAAGAGTTATGTTTTTAAACATATGATCTAGTTATATTTTGGGAGTAGTATTGAACACCGATATGGGACGAGTTCAGATAAATCAAGTCTCCATAAACCATATAGCCAATGTGGGTGTCGTGACCCAAGCCTACACCCTAGACGTGGCATGTACTCGAGAACCACTGTTGGTCCCCAAGCGAACCCTCATCCTGGCTGACTACAAGCGGAAGAGTAACTCAAGCATTCAAAACTTAAAACTGAATAAAATTCATTGAACTCAATTACAAAATATTTAACTCAAAAGATTAACTCTGAATAAAATAGTATATTCAACTCGCCAGAAATAGGAAACTCAAGTCTTTAAAACATTTAACAAAATAAATGAAACAGACTTCTCAACTGTACTATTCATCTATGAAGCCTCTACTCTTATA
This sequence comes from Solanum chiquidenum, assembly GCA_029582725.1. Taxonomy (NCBI): domain Eukaryota; kingdom Viridiplantae; phylum Streptophyta; class Magnoliopsida; order Solanales; family Solanaceae; genus Solanum; species Solanum chiquidenum. Next base: position 2,480 of record JAJOOS010025586.1, read on the forward strand.
GAAGGATATCGGGACAAGACCCACGACATCTCAAACCTACTAACTGTAAGATAAAAGTGAAGTACTTCGGAATATAAGAAGGCTCACCAAAGCTAATTGGAATATTATATGACCTCAACAAAATGCGTGATCCTGAATACATGTATCTGCATTATGAAATGATGCAGGCAAAATGACTCAGTACGTGGAATGTATGAGCATGTAAGGGGAATTCTATAGCATAAACATAAGCTTGAACTTGATAAATGGAAATATACTTACCCCTTCTCAACTCACTCAACTCAACTCGACTCAAGAATAAGATACTCAACTCAAAGATTAGATACTCAACTCAAGATACTCAAGGATAAAACAACAATAAAAGATGCAATATATGGAAAGCTGTAAAACTGTAGATAGAAACTTAATGTATTGAAAAATACAATAATACTCACTTTGTATATAAAAATACAATATAACTCTAACCGACAACCATCACTATGAGCTCTGTGATGATAAATCGTCTAGCCCACACTGCCAGAACTGCCCTATACTTTGCCGGGGTACAGAACCAACTACTAAGTGGATCCAGTATTCTATGCTAAAAATCATCAAAAAAGTATGACCCTTTCTACCCACATTGACAACATGGTTTATGGAGACTTAAGTTATCTGAACTCGTCCCCATATCGATGCTTAATACTACTCCCAAAATGTAACTAGGTCATATGTTTAAAAACATAACTTTTTATGTGGTTTGAGATTATTACTAAAAAAAAAATCTCTCTTAAAAGAGATGGTACTAAAACTGCTCATGTAAACTCTTTTGGAAATCGGTGTTTCCTCTATTCTTAAATGTGAAAACATTTACTCTTGGGAATACTTAGTTCGCATATATCATTTTATGGAAAATGAACTCAACTGTACTCTTCCTCAAACTCATATGCTCAAGTCTTTAAAACAATTTGTAAAAAGACTTCTTAAAATAGGGTTCATGCCGAATTATGAACGTGAACGACTCAATTCAAGGTTTTCAATAAACATGCATAGAACTCGATACTTGGAACTCAACAACTCCAGAACTCAAGGAGTCAATGATACTACTTATCTCAAGAATGCTCGACTCGGAGGGTTCATGCGGATTTATGGGCATGAACTAGTTAACTCAAGGACTCAATGATACTTATCATCTCAAGACTCTCGACTCATAAGGTTCATTCAGAATTATGGGCATAAACTATTCAACTCAAGGACCTTTATGGGTAACATATAGTAGTCCCATGAATAGGAATATAATTTCAAAAGGATTAGGAACTCAATACTCAAGACTTAGAACTTGAAGGTAATACTCCTCTCAAAGATGCTCAATTTACGAAGTTCATGCAAAATTTATGGGCATGAACGACTCGACTCGAGGACTACATAGTAATATGGGACTCATGTATACAAATCTTCTTATTATCATACTCACTTCCTAAAAACTTAGCTCAAATGGATAGTTGATCTCAAAGTATTCACAATTGAACTCAAAGACTTTCTTGGACTCTACTCTTAACTCTCTCTTGAATTTGAATTATGAATTATGAATTCAAGAGTTACGTTTCATGATATGAAGGATGTCGTGATGATAATGTAGGCTCATGAATACATTCTCCTCATTCTCATACTCATTTTATCGAGTCTTAAAATAAGTTATTAGAAGTTGTAGAAGACTTCTCAAAAAGACTCAAAGGGACTTTCTCAAAATGTTCGAAGGAACTCTCAAGACTTGACTCTTAACTCTACCTTGAATTTGAATCATAAATTAAAGGTTATGATTCATGTTATGAATTATTTCTAGGTGTTTAGAAGTATTTTTGAGTGTTTAGAATCGAAGGGGAGTAAAGGTACCCTTCTAAAGAACTCAGACGGACTAAACGACAAAGAACGGGTGGGGGCAGGCGACCCTGGAGTACTGAGTGGCATGGGGCGCCAACCCCTAAACTACAGAGCATTATTCTTGGCATACTTTCTGGCGCAGAGGGCCAGCCACCCCTGGCATATTGGTGGTGCGTCACCCCAAGCACCCCTTAGAAAATCCGATGAATTTTCCTCTTTGATTTTTGGCCCTAATTCACCTAGAATCAAATGGTTTCTTCCAAAATCACTTAGATTCGAATACCCAACCGAAATATACAAGAATATACTAAAAAAAACTCTTAAAATCCATACGATTATCTCAAGAACTCATCGAAATCCCAACAAAACAAGATTTAGAATGAAACTTCAAGAACACTTATCAAGAACTCATCAAGAACTTAAATCCTTAAATTTCAAGAACGAAATTATGCTGAATAAATCATGATTGACACGTGGGTAAAAAAACCCAACACTATAGAAGCTTATGTACCTCTTAGGGGTTAAACCCTTGGCAAAATCCGCAACGAAACCTCAAGAACTTGACGAAACCTTGACTTTTCTCGTCCTTTCTCCTCTTTTCTCCTCTTGAACTCTTTTCTAAAACCCTAGCTTGAATTGTGATTGTGTAAACTGAACCAAATCAGTTTAGACCCCTATTGAATGACTAAAAATGAATTAAATCTGATAGGGTAAGGAAAATACCAAAATACCCCTCTTAAATTTGGGTAACTTTTCTTAAATAGTCAGCCTAAATTCAAATGAGCATATTCCCTCATACGAGCTCAAAAATTAGAAAACTCGGTGGCATTGGATAGAGGACTCATAGATCTTTGATTTGATATCTTATGGGTCTCCTAACTCATCCTGTACTGAAAGTTATGGTCATTTGAAATTGAACCAAAACTTAAAAGAACTAAGGGATGACTTGAATGAATTCTCTTTAATTATTTTTGGAACTCAAGGTGTTATATCTAGTGACCTGACCTTAATACTTAAGAAATTTTTAATTTCTTGGTAAAATCCTACTCACAACGAAGGATGATTCGAGTCTTAGTTCAAAATATTTCTGGGGTGTTACATTGGGTAGAAAGGGTCATAATTTTTAGATGATTCCTTAATGTTTTTTAGCATAGACTAGTGGATCCACTTAGTAGTAGGTTCTATACCCCGACAAAGTATAGAACAGTTCTGGCAGCGTGAACTAGATGTTGTATCATCGCATAGCTCATAGTGATGGTTGTCGGTTAGAGCATCTCCCACAGAGTTACTTGTATTTTTATATACAAAACTAAGTTATTGTCGTGTCTTTTTATACACTGAGTTGTTATCTACATGTTTTAAATCTTTTCTTTATATTGCACATTTATTACTGCATTATATTGAGATGAGTTGAGTTGAGATGAGGTAAGTGTTTCTTTTAGATTCTAGTTCAAGCTTATGTCTTGTTTAGAGTTCCCCTCACATGCTCGTACATTCTGTGTACTGACGCCATTTGGCCTGCATGTTTTATGATGCAGATACAGGTAACCAGGATCAACTCCAGTGCTTCGTTGATCCAGTTGAGCTTCAAAGTGTTGGTGAGCCTCCTTGCTTTCAGAGGATCCGTTTTATCATTGTTTTGTCTTTTCAGTTCGTTTGGATGATCAGGGGTATTGTCTCGACATCCCTCATAATATTAGAGGCTTTATAGATAGATAGATATAGTTCATGAGTCTTTTCATTTTCAGTTGTTCATGTTGAGACTCGAGTTGCCACTTTAGCTAGTTGAATGTTTATTTCTAAAACATTCCAAGTATTTATTGAGACAGTTCAATTATGATTGTTTTCCATACATTTCATTGTTGAGTAAGTCTTTCGCTAAGAGTTAAGCTAAGCGAAGGGGTCTCTTGGGGCCAACAATGGTTCTCGAGTGCCGGCCACGCCCAAGGTGTAGGCTTAGGGTTGACAGTATTCATCACAAATCATTATCAGATCTAAATATTACGATAGAGTAGTGGTTGATGCACAAATAATGTCTATAATTATGATGGTATTTGTAATATACGTAGAATGTGCTCATGAAAAAAAACATAATGAATATTAAAAATATTCATAATCATCGGGTGATATCTTATTGAGACGAGTTTTTTCTACTAAAAGCATCATACTTGAGGAGACACAAACGTTTTTTTTCCTGAAACTCACCCTCGATGAAAACTTCTTAGTCAGTGAAGAAGTCTGTAACTAAATTTATTTTTGGAAGTATGACCAATTACCGATTCTTAGTGAATGTAGTTAGATGTATTAATTTTTCAATATAAAAAAGAGAATTGCCATACCTCAATTCAAATTTGACTACTCAATTCATTAATAGATAGTACTTTTTTGGGCCAAATTTTCAGGCTTTTATTGATAAAATTCAAACACAAATCGAAAACTTATTTGGGATTTACACCCAAATCTATTAAGACATAACAAAACAACCTAACATACACAACCTACTTTAGATCCAGCCCAAAAACTAACCCCTATAAATATTTCCTTAAGTCTAGGGTTTTCTAAATCAGCCTCTATTCCTTCATCACCTTCATCCCTAACCATCTGAAAGATGTTCCCTCTTTAGGATAACAAGAAGTTCTACCTCCTTATTTTATGGATTATTGTTGAATTATTCTCCTTGCTTCCTTGTTTATTAGCTAAATTAGAGTAAGTCTTCTCTATTTCCTTACTTCCTTGTTCATATGCTTGTTTCAGCTGACCAAAGTGCCTTTGCAGTTGTTTTCTATGATTTAGTGGAATGTGCTCCTTGTCCTTTACTTCTAGATCTTATCTTAGGGAAGGATGCTTAATCATTAGGTTGGTGATTTCTACTTTTTCTTATAATTCTTCCCTTCATCTATGATTTCTTCAGTTTCTGCTACCTTAAAGGTGGTGCGAGCTTGAATGAAGTGTACAAGCAGCTTCTTTCCACCTCCTCATACTAGTGATTAAAACTTCTTCTAGGTTAAAGTGTCTCCATTTGATGCAGATCCTCTTATTTTGTTGATTCCTTTTTGCTAGCTGAAAATAGCCTAGGCTGGATAACACTTCACATTTTTTGTTTTCCCTATATCTTTTGTAAATAATGCATATGTGAAAAAGCTTATATTGTAGCCTCCCCTTCCCCATTATCTCCTTATCAGTGATACTCTTAGATAGAGCTTTTGAATTTGTCACTATTTATAATTCTCCTTCCTTTCGCATCCATGCTCTGGAAATCTGTGAATATGCAATTTCCCTATTCTATAGTCATGTTTGCCAAGTATTATGTAAGTTGATTCCCTTCCATCATTATATGTTGAATCTGTATTTTTTACCTTGTAAGCAGCCCCTGATTTCTTCAACTGTTTCATTTATTATCCACAGACATTACTAGATAGTACTCATTGTTTATTGAAATGACAAAAGCCCATAATTGCATATTAAAGATGATTGATAAATTTAATAAATATAACTTTCATACCAAGAATAAATTTGCATTTAATGTAATATTCTCTTTTTTTTCAAATTTTGAATTGTATATTTCAATTATATACTGCTCTTCAACAGGATTTGAAAGCAAAGCTAAGTTCTTTGATGCTCTAATCTCATGGTAACTAGAAGCTATGTATGTGAGATTTTGGGTGGAGAGCTCCTTGAACTTCTTTACAAAGTTAAATTTTAGTCATAATTTGGGCTAACAAAATATAAAATTGATTTTTTTAAAAGCTTAGGATTATTATTATTTTGTTCTCTTTGAATAAGTATATTTGAAGAAAATAAGTGTGCTATTTCTCATTAATTATTTGCATAGTGGTGTTTTAAGGAAAATTTCTCATTATTTCCTTTGTTGAGGTACTTTACTTTATTTTAGCTGCTAAGGACTTAGAAGTAATAATACATGTTAGGGTATGACTAAAGTAACCACAACTTTATAAGAGTGTCATCCTCAAGAAATAAGAAGTGACTAGTGATCAAGGTGCCTCTTAATATATATAATTTTTAATCATAGATTTATGTTCTCAAGAAAGTATGAAGATGCAATATAATAAAGACTTGAATATACATAGAAGTGTAAAAAAAATATTTTTTTGTTAGTAACTATAATCTACTTTTTTTTTTCTACTTAATAGAAGAATTGAGATGGAGGAGGAAAGATTGGAGCGACTTTTATCTTTCGTACAACTTCAAAATATGAATAGAGATCTTGGCTTTAAAAAATAGTAAGAATGCTTTTCTGCTACTATTACTTAAACTTATCTGCAATTGATTGCAAGTGTTTCCAATAATATTATTTTTCATACTTTAAGCATGCAAATCTTATAACGGACAAGAATAATTTTCTTCCCTAGTTCAAAAGAACACATAAGATTAGCATGTTTAAGACATGAAATTTTTTGTTATTGGAACAGTGGCAGTTAACTACAGACAGGTGCAAGTCATAGTAGCAGAAAAAATCAATTTTGCTAATTCCAAGCCAAAATATCTATCCATACTTTGAAGTAGTATAAGAGATAAAAATCGCTTCAATCTTGGTTGTTCCGTCTCATTTCTTCTCTATAAGTAGGAAAAAGATAGATTATAGTTACAATCAAAAGATGGAAGTTTTTTACACTTCTATGAATATGAATCTTTGTAATAGTGTATTTCCATATAAAATAAAAATGTACATTTCTATCGCTATTTGGCTGTTTGAATATATATGCTATGTATCTTTGTTTGGACATGAGATAATACTCATTGAGTTCATTTTTTTTTCATTTCTTCATAGTTCATGCAACAAATTCATTAAGGGCTTGGTAGAATGAAGAAACTCGAAAAGTTGATGTTGAAGATGATGTCTGGGAGCAATAGCTTGCAGTGACTATTAATAAAATAATAGGCACACCCAAAAGATTCTCAGTATAGGACAAACAATTTTCCTAAACATCGCTGATGGTAGGAATGAGTGTAAAATTAATGATGTCGAGGATTTTCAAAGTGAATTCACTGATGATGATATAGCTGCTGAAAAAGTTACCACACATGTTCCCGAAGATGCACAGTTTGTTGACCAGGATGATGGATATATATTTTGTTCAGAACATACATGAACTTTACATTACATCCAAAGAGAATTAAGAATTCTATATTGGAAACAACTCGAAATTAAAGGAATAGAGTTGTGCAAAATCGTTTTCAACATTCAGAAGAAATAATTAAGTTTGGGCTAGAATTTATTACTCCCTCCATTTCTATTTATGTCATCAGTTTAGATTTCACATCCCTTCCGAGACTATGTAAGTTTACCATTGTACCTTTATTTAGTATTTTCTTGAAGTCAAGTTTTCAATAAATGAACATAAGTTAATTTATTTTGATTAATTAATATTGACCAATGAACATGAATTAATCATTTAGTTTTCTTATGTTGGTCAAATTCATAGTTTCAACGCTACTAACTTTCAAGGGTAAAATAAAAAGAATAGTGTCATTTATACATTGATTTTGTGAAATGACAAATATTAAGGACCATCTATTTATAGTAAGGACAACATGTAAATAGAAACAAAGGGAGTATGATATTGAGGATTCTCGTCAACTCATTGATTTTAGTGAACTCTAAATTTGTAACGACCCATTTGGTCGTTTTGAGTACTATAGCTTTCCGATAGATTCTAAATGAGTATTTTGGACTATTCGTAACTACATTTATGAATTTAGTGGGGTAGTTTTAGGGAGAAAAGGCTTTATGTCAAATTTTCCAAGAGTGAGTTCTGGCTCGATTCAGTGTCATTATTGGGGCACGTGGTTTCTAAAGATGGAGTGATGGTGGATCCCACTAAGATTGAAGCAGTGAAGAGTTGGGTAAGGCCTACTAATGTTTCAGGGGTAAGGAGCTTTGTTGGTCTAGCTAGCTACTACTGCCGGTTCATCAAGAGATTCTATTCCATTGCTTCCAGCTGACCAATTTGACCAGGCAGAATGTTCCATTTGTATGGTTGGATGAGTGTGAAGAGAGTTTTCTGAAACTCAAGACCTTGTTGACTACGACACCAATTCTTGCTTTTCCTGTGGAAGGTAAGAATTTCATTGTTTATTGTGATGCATCTTATTCTGGTTTAGGTGCAGTGCTAATGCAGGAGAGGAATGTAATTGCCTATGCTTCAAGGCAATTGAAAGTGCATGAACGTACCTATCCGACCCATGATTTTGAGTTGGTTGTGATTGTGTTTGCATTGAAGCAGTGGATGCATTATCTATATGGGGTCAAGTGTGAAGTGTATACAAATCATTGCAGTTTACAATATGTGTTCACTGAGAAGGATTTGAATTGGAGGCAGAGGAGGTGGATGGAGTTATTGAAAGACTATGATATTACTATTTTATATCACCCGGGAAAAGCTAATGTTATGGATGATGCCCCAAGTAGCAAAAGCAGGGAGCTTGGGGAATTTAGCCCACTTACAGATTTCTAAACTCCCATTGGCTAAAGAGGTTCAAACCTTGGCTAATGACTTTATGAGGCTGGAAGTACTTGAGAAAAGAGGATTTTTGGCTGTTGTGGAGGCAAGATCTTCTTTTCTTGACAAGATTAAGGGAAAGCAGTTTGATGATGAGAAGCTGAGCCAAATTTGAGATATGGTGTTGCGGGGAGAGGCTAAAGAGGCTATGATTGATGAGGAAGGCGAATTGAGAATTAAGGGGCGATTATGTGTGCCCTGTGTTGATGATTTGACTCACATTTTTCTTGCAGAGGCTCATAGTTCGAGGTATTCTAGACATCCTGGTGAAACCAAGATGTATCGTGATCTGAGACAACATTATTGGTGGAGTAGAATGAAGCGTGACATTGTTGATTTTGTTGCCCAATGTCCGAATTGTCAGCAGGTAAAGTATGAACATCAGAGGCCTGGAGGGACACTTCAGAGAATGTCCATTCCTGAATAGAAGTGGGAAAGAATTGCAATGGATTTTGCGGTTGGTCTTCCAAAGACATTGGGTAAGTTTGATTTTATTTGGGTAATTGTTGACAGGTTAACTAAGTCTGCTCACTTCATTCTGATCAAGATGACTTACAACGCAGAGAAGTTAGCCAAACTCAATTCAATAGCCTTTAATAAGAATTATATACATATGTTTTCTTGCCAAAAGTTTCTACAGAACAAATTGAATGGTAATAAAGAAAAGGACACACACACCTGATAAGTTTCAATAGCGCCCACCATTACATAAATCAGTAAAGCATATGCATATCCTTAAGATAACTAAGAAGGGTTAAAGTAAAAGGTCACCTAAAGTTTGTTTCTCGAATTCTCTTGAAATCCTGCGACTCCTTTTTGTTTGTTTTCTTCTTTTCTACAGATAAGTTATCACCCTAATTGTATACCTTAAAATGATAAAAGTGGTGAAAGTGACCCACTATTAATTTTAATGTTATCTTCCTTAACCACCAACTAAATTAATTATTAAAACTACCCCACTAAATTCATAAATGTAGTTACGAATAGTTCAAAATACTCATTTAGAATCTATCAGAAAGTATTTTATGAAATAAAAAGTTCTAGTACTCAAAACGTCAAATGGATCGTTACATTAGATACCAATTTACCCATGGTTCATCCTCGAATGATCAAAGAAGGTGAGGGTAAGAAAGGGCACCTGAATCGATAAAAAGGTGTGGATATCTTTCATGCATATCAACTTCACTCTCCAAAGTAGACTCTTCAACTAACCGATTCTTCCACTGAACCTTGATAGATGCAATCTACTTTGACCTCAACTTGCGGACCTCTCTATCTAGAATAGCTACAGGCTCCTTCTCATAAGATAGATTCTCATCAAGCAGGACCGAATCCCAATGAATAATGTAGTTCCCATCACTATGGTATTTTTTCAGCATTGACACATGAAATACTGGGTGGACTCCTGACAACCCTGGAGGCAAGGCCAATCATAGGCCACCTCCCCCACACGCTTAAGAACTTCAAATAGCCCAATATACCTCGGACTAAGATTACCCCACTTACCAAACCGCATCACACCCTTCATGGATGAAACCTTCAGCAAGACTTGCTCACCCTCCATAAACTCCAAGTCCCTGACCTTCCGATCTGCATACTCCTTCTGTCTGCTCTGAGCTGCTAGAAACTTCTCCTGTATGAATTTCACTTTCTCTAACGATTCCCTTTAAAGGTCGGTACCCCAATGTCTCACCTCAAATGCATCAAACCAACTAATGGGAGACCTACATCTCCTCTCATACAATGCCTCAAAGAGGGCCATATCAATACTCGAGTGACAACTATTGTTGTACGAAAACTCTGTTAAGTGTAAGAACCGATCCCAATGACCACCAAAATCTATCACGCACGCACGAAGCATATCCTCCAGCACTTGAATTGTTCGCTCAGACTGCCCAGGCTGAGGGTGAAATGTGGTACTAATATCCAATCTAGTACCTAATTCAGCATGCAAGGTCCTCCAAAAGTTAGAAGTAAATTGCGTACCTCTATATGTAAATGTAATGACCCATTTGGTCGTTTTGAGTACTATAGCTTTTTATTTCATAAAATACTTTCCGATAGATTCTAAATGATTATTTTGAACTATTCGTAACTATATTCATGAATTTAGTGGGGTAGTTTTAATAATTAATTTAGTTGGTGGTTACAGAAGATAACATTAAAATTGATAGTGGGTCACTTTCACCACTTTTATAATTTTAAGGTATACAATTAGGGTGATAACTGATCTGTAGAAAAGAAGAAAACAAACAAAAAGGAGCTGCAGGATTTCAAGCGAATTCGAAAAACAAACTTCATGAGACCTTTTACTTTAACCCTTCTTAGTTATCTTAAGGATATGCATATGCTTTTACTGATTTATGTAATGGTGGGCGCTATTGAAACTTATCATGTGCGTGTGTCCTTTTCTTTATTACCATTCAATTGGTTCTGTAGAAACTTTTGGCAAGAAAACATATGTATATAATTCTTATTAAAGACAATTGAATTGAGTTTGGTTGTTGTATGTTACATGAAAAAGAGATTTCATATATTAGTTAGTGATAGAAGTAGTTACAGTTAGTTAGTTAGGCACATAAATTGAAATAATAGAGTTAGTTAGAATTGAATCTATTTCAATTGTATTTCAGTTTTATATAAAGTGTAATACAGTTCCATACAAGATATGAAATATACAGTTCATTCTTCTCTCTTATTCTCTCTACTTCTATGCATCTCCATTGATTGTATTCTCGAGTTCTCTCCTGAACAATCTGTTGATTCTGGAATCCTTGAGATTTCTGCAATCGAATCACTATCCAGTAACATTGGTATCAGAGCTTAACGTTCCTTGGCAACGATAGAGAAAGGAAGTCGACCAGTTGGGGAAACAAATAATGACAATTCTATAGAAAAAATTGGGGATTTACAGGATATCATGCAAAATCTGGTAACAGAGATGGAGAATTTAGCTGGTAAGGTCTCATCCTTGGAGAAATTAGATCATGCAGTGATGGAATTGAGGAATCATATTTCAATATAAAATCACAGGGGTACTCTTCCATTGGGACATGAGGGTGTTTCTGATGGAAATGATGGTTTAGGGGTTCCTGGGGAAAGGGAAAAAAGTTATCGCACATGTAATAATTCCCAATCCCACCAATTGAACTTCAATAGGTGGTCACGAATGAAGTTCTTGAGGTTTTGGGGGTAAAATTTTAGGTCATGGTTGTTCAAAATTGATCAATTCTTTTCCATGGAGAATGTTGGTCATAGCGAGAAAGTTACAGTTGCAGCTCTGCAGTTGGAAGGGGAGACCATCCAATGACATTTGTCATTCATACGATATAAACCATACTTACAACCACCCAATTTGGGTGACTATGTGAGGGAATTGGTTGAAAGATTCAGTACTGATTTTGATGATCCGATGGAGGAAATAAAAAAGATCAAGCAAGTTGGTAGTGTAAAGGATTATCAGTCAGTGTTTGAGAGAAACTTGACAAGGGTGAATTGTCACAAGAGAATGTTATTAGCTGTTTTATTGGGGGTCTGAAACCTAAGCTGAATATTGATGTGAACATCACCAATCCTACTTCATTATCTCAGGTGTACAGGAGTGTAAGAATGCAGGAAGCATACCTGCAGGAGGTGAGGCAACCTGACCATAATCAATCTCAGATGCATATAAGGAAGTTCTTGGACCAAAGGAATTTTACTAGTAAGCCTCTTTTACCTACTCCAGGTAGCAATAATTCCAGCTTTTCTAAAGGAGTCGGTAGAAGAACTGTGAGCTTAGAGGAGACGAATGAAAAAAGGGCCAAAGGGTTGTGTTATTTTTGCTCTGAAAAATACACGCCAGGACACAAGTGTAAAACTTCTAAACAATTATAGTTGTTGGAAGTGGATGAAGGGGATGAGTTGCATGATTCAACAGAGGATCAAAGGAATATCTTGCAAGAATCGCAGAGTGATACGTTAGATTTGGGGTAACCTATGGAGCACATGGAGATCTCAATGCATGCTTTAAATGGGTCATTGGGTTTTAGGACTTTGAAAGTAACTGGGTACCATTCTAAAATGGCATTACATATCCCTATTGGCACTAGTAGCTCTCATAATTTCATAGATCCTAATTTAGTCAAGCAGTTAGGGTGTGAGATGAAGTCCATTAACACTGAGGTGGTTGCTGCAGCTAATGGAAGTATGAAGGTGGACAAAATGACTACTATCACTTGGTTGCTACAGGGAGCCGAGTTTGTAGCTGACTTTCTACTACTTCCACTAGGTTCATGTGGGGTTGCGTTGGGGGTTCAATGGTTGTTAACATTAGGTGATATCAAGATGAATTTCAAGAGTTTAACAATGGAGTTTTGGTACAAGGGTAGAAAGCATTTACTCAGGGGATCTGGCAGTCAAGTATTAACTTCTAGTGCTGGAAGATTGTCTAAACACTCAGGAAATCAATCCCAACTTTGCATGATTAAGGTAGTCCCTCAAGGGAGTGATGAAATTAAGGGGCATTCATTGGAAAATGACAAACAGGCTGAGGAAAATCCTGCATTATTGAAGGTATTATCAAAATTTTCTGCTCTATTTGATGATCCTGTTGGTTTACCACCTTCTAGGGGTATATTTGATCATAGAATTGTATTACAATCTGGTGTGGAGCCTGTGAATAAGAGACCCTATAGATATCCTTCAGTAAAAAAAGATGCTATTGAGGGTCTAATACAACAAATATTGGATCAAGGGGTTATACAACCTAGTTGCAGTCCTTTTGCGTCACCAGCTGTGTTAGTAGGAAAAAATGATGGGTCATGGAGGTTATGTGTAGATTATAGGGACTTGAATAAGTCTACTATCAAGAACAAGTTTCTGATTCCTATAGTAGAGGACCTATTGGATGAATTGTGAGGGTCCAAGATATTTTCTAAAATAGACTTAAGGTCTGGATATCATCAACTACGAATGGATAATGAGGACGTGCCTAAAATTGCTTTCAGAACTCACTCCGAGCATTTTGAGTACTTGGTCATGCCTTTTGGATTGTCAAATGCTCCAGCCACATTTCAAGGATTAATGAATTTTGTGTTCCAACAATTTCTAATGAAGCATGTGTTGGTATTTTTTTGATGATATATTGATATATAGCAAGACCATAGAAGATCATGTATTGCATTTGAGGTCTGTCTTTTTGAAGATGGTGGAGCACCAATTATTTGCTAGAAAAAGTAAATGTTTCTTTGGTGTTCGTAGGATTGAATACCTAGGTCACTTTCACAGCGGAGGGTGTGTCTACTGATCCTCAGAAGATCAAAGAAGTTAAAGATTGGCCTGTCCCAACTACTCTTAAGCAGCTGAAAGGGTTCTTAGGCTTAGATGGTTATTATAGAAGGTCCATCCAAGGGTTTGGGATGATTAGTAGACCTCTCAATGATCTTACAAAGAAGGATAAGTTCAAATGGAATTCCATAGTTCAACAAGCCTTTGTACAATTGAAAAAGGCACTAACTCAAGCACCTGTTTTGGCTTTGCCTGATGCAAGCAAGACTTTTATTGTTAAAACAAATGCTAGTGGCTATGGGATAGGGGTTGTGCTTATGCAAGAAGGGCATCCTATAACTTTTATTAGTAAAGATTTGTCTCCCCGGCATGCTGCCTTATCAGTATATGATAGGGAGTTATTGGAAATTGTTCAGGCTATTACTAAGTGGTCTCAATACTTACTAGGTCAGAGGTTTGTTATTAGGACTGATCAGAAAGCCTTAAAGTTTCTTAAGGACTAAAAGTTGCATACTAATTCTCAATTGTTGTGGTTTACTAAGCTTATGCCATTTGATTACTCTATTGAGTACAAAAGGGGAATTGAGAACAAAGTAGTTGATGCACTTTCTAGAGTGACTGGAGCTGAATTTCTGGCTTTGATAATTTAACCTACGAATACTGATCTTTTTGAAGCTATAGTGGTGAGTTGGCATTCATATCAGGAGTTGCATCAATTAATCACCGAGCTACAGGCGGATCCTACTTCCCACAACCAATTCACTTGGTTACAGGGTCAGTTGAGAAGGAAAGAGAAACTTGTGATTGGAAATGTATAGAGCTTGAGGACTGACATTATTACATTGTGGCATGATGGCCCTCTTGGTGGTCATTCAGGAGTTGAAGCTACCCTCAAGAGATTGTTGACACTGTTTTATTGGAAGAACATAAGGACGGAGGTGAAGGAATTCATTCAAAAATGTGATTTATGTCAAAAGAATAAGTCTGATTTGGCTGCATACCCTGGTTTGTTACAACCCTTGCCAATTCCTGAGGTAGTTTGGTCTCAAATCAGTATGGATTTCATTGATTGTCTTCCTAAGTCTAAAAGGCATGAGGTGATTTTGGTGGTGGTTGATAGACTTGGAAAATATGGTCATTTCCTTCCCTTGAAACACCCTTATACAGCTCAATCAGTTGCTCAAGTTTTCTTGGATACCATTGTCCGACTCCATGGTCTTCCAGATGCTATTACTAGTGATAGATATGTTGTATTTTTTAGCTCCTTCTGGCAAGAACACTTCACTCCGCAGGGTGTATTGTTGAATACCTCTACGACTTATCATCCTCAGTCTGATGGACAAACTTAGGTGTTAAACAGATGCTTGGAAACTTATTTGTGATGCTACTGTAATGATGATGATTCAAATTGGTTAACTTGTTTACCTATGGCTGAGTACTGGTGTAATACTTGTTTTCACTCAGCCATTCAAACAACCCCTTATGAGGCTTTGTATGGTCGACCCTCACCCCTCCATCTTCCTTATCTACCAGGTGAGTCAGCCTCTGCTGAAGTTGACACTACGTTGGTGAATAGAGAGCTCAAGTTGCAGCTACTGAAACATCACTTACTAACAGCTTAGTTTCGGATGAAGCAATAAGCAGACTCTTATAGGAGTGATAGACAATTTTCTGTTGAAGATTGGGTTTATTTTAAAGTGCAGCCTTCTAAACAAGCTACCATATCTCAACACTCTTCCCACAAGCTAGCTGCTAAGTATTATGGCCCATTTCAGATCATCAAGAAAGTTGGTCCGGTGGCTTACACCCTCCTTTTGCCTAGTTCAGTGAAGATACACCCTACTGTGCATGTGTCATTGTTAAAGAGGTGTTATGAGGTTCCTTACTCCATTTCTTGTCCTCCTACTGTTGATTTGGCTAATCCAAATTGTCCTGGTCCTGAATCTGTTTTGCAAAGAAGGATGGTTAAGAGAGGCAACAAAGTTGTTGCTCAGGTGTTGGTTAAATGGGTTGGATTGCCTGCTGATGTTGCCATTTGGGAATTTGCTACTGTCCTGAAGACACGATTTCCTTCTTTTGATCCTTGAGGTTAAGGATCTTTTGTATGGGGGGAGTACTGTTACATGAAAAAGAGATTTCATATATTATTTAGTGATAGAAGTAATTACAGTTAGTTAGTTAGGCACATAAATCAAAATAACATAGTTAGTTAGAATTGAATCCATTTCAGTTGTATTTCAATTCTACATAAAGTGTAATACAGTTCCATTCAAGATATGAAATATACAGTTCATTCTTCTCTCTTATTCTCTCTACTTCTATGCATCTCCATTGATTGTATTCTTGAGTTCTCTCTTTACCAATCTGT
Source organism: Solanum chiquidenum (assembly GCA_029582725.1). Classification (NCBI taxonomy): domain Eukaryota; kingdom Viridiplantae; phylum Streptophyta; class Magnoliopsida; order Solanales; family Solanaceae; genus Solanum; species Solanum chiquidenum. The sequence goes on from JAJOOS010025586.1 coordinate 18,494, forward strand.
CGATCCTCGAATCCTTGAGATTCCTGCCATCGAATCATTATCCAGTAACATTGTAGCGGTGTAATTAGTTTAATAATTGGTTGAGGAGTTAAAGTATTATTATAATGTAAAATAATTAAAAAGAAAGAGGCAGATTACTTTTTCGTTATGTACTCACGTGAACATTGAGTAGCAGTAAGTAAAGTCCATGTTTTAAGCATATGATAATATAGGTTCTAGTTGATTGGTTTTGTTAGTAGGGTGCAAATTACTTAATTTTATTTACTGCATTTGTGAGTTAAAATTAATGATTTCTAATGTTAGGAGTGGGGTACTATTTAGTAGTTGATTGTGATTGTTATTAATATTATTATCATGACTATTTCTTCATGTAACGACCCACTTGATCGTTAATGACCAGTAAACTAAGGTCATGATTGTTCGTCAATTTGAGTTCTATAGGTGGAAAGTGAATTAAATTATGGTCGTTGCCAGCTTGCCACTGGTTTCGTAACCAGTGGTACAAAAATTTTATATTATTATTTTCTTATCATGTTATAAAATTAGGTGTTGATATATGGAGATAGGTAATTAAATATTAAGTGTATTGTATACTTGATAGATTGGAAACATTCGGAGGTATTGAGGAAAGGAAAGGCATTGGGGAATTAGCTCCTTTGACTTTGGTTCTTCGGTGGAGGTAGATTATGGTTTATTCTACTTCATAGATAGACTCTTAATAGTGATTGATATGCGTTGAGTGATATTGTGAAGTTCTCTATGTACTTGATTGTGTGGTTGTGTGATTTGTGATTGGTCTGAAATCCTGAGACCGTGAAATTTATAATCTTGAACCCTCTCTATCGAAGTGATGCCTTGAATAAAGAAGGCTTGATGAACTATTGTTAATGAAGTGAAAAGTGGTGATAATAAATGATAAATTAACGACATTATTGGATCGGGTGCCACATTCGGGCATGGTATTGTTGGATCGGATGTCACGTTCTGGCACAGTAACATTAAAGGAAAACATATATAAACAACGCAATGTACTCAATCTCAAAGAACTCAATTCCCAAAAATCGCTTGGTTTGGAGGCATGAGTCCTCAAGTATGTTCTTGATATTGTTGACTGATTACGTACTTACTTTAATGTTGTTGTCACTGGTTCATGTTGTTTGTTGCTTGCCACCTGCTAAGTGTCATAGTTGATTTTATACTATTTATTCATTGCATATTAGTTTTTATTTTGGGTTGGCCGATGATACCTACTCAGTACACGTTCCTTGTACTGACCCCTACTTGTGTTTTCATCGTTTTCTTTTGTGGAGTGCAGCAAATGTACCATCGTTTTAGACTCGCCCTCATCTCTAGCCAGTCTCCAGCACATCAGATTTCAGGGTGAGTTATTCCTTCTAGCTCGTGCTGGATTCTCTCAGTCATGGCATGATGTCCTTAAATTTTGGACATAGACCATCTTTATTTTGGTGTCTTTAATATTGTTAGACCTGGTATTTTGAGAACATATGTCCTTGATGTGATGACTTTCAGGTTTTGGGGATAATAGACTTTAGAGGTTTATTTGATTGGTTACTTTAAAAAGTTTTGAACTTCCGCATTATTGTTGTTATTCGTAGTTGAATTATTGATATAATTTGGGGTTGAATTTATTGGTTCGCCCACTTAGGAGGTTAAGTGTGGATGCCACTCATGACTCGTTTTGGGTAGTGACAAAATTTATTATGTCTTTGCTTTGGATTAAAGATTTGTTATAAGCAATTGCAGTGTTGGATGAGAACTTAAGAGACTTAAAGAACTGAATAATGGAGGTCGTATTGTCACGACCCGATTTCTCAAGTCATGATGGCACCTACTATAACCCACCAGCAGGTAAGCCAACCCGTAACCCGGAACAACTAGTAATGGGTCTGAGGGTAGAAACTAAACAAGAGTAGGCAAATAACAATATAAACAGGCGGAAGCAAACCAAAACATAAATACAAATAAAG